>JBAJHW010000005.1:13864863-14039863 GCA_037013535.1 Intellagama lesueurii
CTTCTCAGCTACACGGAGGAAGAGCAGAGGAAGAGAAAAACCGACAAGACAGAAAGATACTGCAGTGACGCAGGTGGTATAATGGGTTTTGAGTATAGGAACAGCTGGACACTTTTGCTAGTGGAAAATATAGAAGGTGAGGAGGTCTTCAGAACTAAAATGTTCTAATGAGCCACAGAATACCCTCTTTAGGATTGCTAGCAGATGGCAAAAGGTGCTTAATGGGAAGAAATTTGGCAGATGGTTTCAGGAGCATCCCAAAACACAACTGAAGAAAGAGACTTGGAATCAAATGCTGCTTCAAGGCCTTGTTCTTAATCCCAAGAGTTTTAAACCAAACAAAATGGCTTCTTTTGCCAGTCTTCTTTCATGCAGGAACCAATGTTTTCAATAACCTTTGCCTCAATGAAACATCATGATCTTCCTGGAAGCTAAAATTAATTAATTGATTAATTCTTTTTCATAACAGGACTCCAGAAGGCTTGTGATCATGAGCTACAGCCATTTTTTTTTTGCACATTCAATGGACAGCAAAAACCCAAGTGTTTTCTTGGGAACTGCACTTGCATAGTCAGATTACAAGGGAAAAAATAGCAATGTACGCCTAAAAATAGAACACATTTAAACACAAATTTTAAAACATATTTTTCTAAGAGTTAAAAATAGTCCTCTATGGAAGCTAACCAGAAGCCTGTGGCTTTTGCATAAATCATTCTGGGGCCATGTTACATTCCCACATTTCCTCAGCTGGGGAAAGAGTGCCACTCTGCCAAAGTTGCTTGCATTTCTCCTAGTCCGGGGCTGTCAAGAAAGAAGTCACCGCGTTCAGCCTAGAGCTTGAAAAAGTTGCTTGTTGAGACTATAACTCTGAGCATTAACCAGTCGGCATGGCCATATGGCTACTGGTCATGCTAGCAGGATGATTCCCAAGTTGTAGTCTGAAAAACAAAACTCACCCAAACGCTGACCCAATTTCTGCACAAAGCATTTTAAACTTTTTAAATAGCTTTTCGTTAAGGGTAGGTGAGGGGTTTTAGTGCTGTGTATTGCATGGCTATCCATAGGAGGTGGGGCTAGCTATGTACTCATTCAGCAAGACAGAGAAGGGAAATCTCTCACAGAAGACTCAGCAAGAATATCCTGGACTTGCGATGATGGTGATGGAACGGAATTAGGAGGATTGCAATAGGTCAGGTATATTAATATAAGACTCATTTACTTCCCAGGTTAACTTGTTTAATTGATTCGTTGGTTCTCTGAATTAGAAGAGAAGGTCCCACATTGATGAGGACGAGAGTGGTAAGTTGATAGGAGGTGGTCAATGGCATAATAATTATGTGTCAGCAAGTTGATTTCAACTTATGGCAACCCTTTCCAGAGTTTTCTAGGTACAGACTACTCAGGAATGATTTACCACTTCTTTCTTCTGGAGGCACTCTGGGACTGTGCTACTTGCCAAAGGCTACACAGGCTGGCTCTTCTTGTTGGAGGCTCAGTGTGGTACCAAACTTCCAATCTCTAGCTTTGCACATGGCCATCCAACTCATTGAGCTATCCAGCCAATTGCCAATCGCATATACCATATACTAGTGGAAATGATTCTGGGCTTATTGCAAATGTAATGGAGATTTGTAAGAATGTGTCACTGGAGACCAAGACCAAGATTATCCACACTCTTGTATTTCCGATTACCATTTATGGGTGTGAAAGCTGGACAGTGAAGAAAGCTGACAGGAGAGGAAAAAAAGATTCCTTTCAACTGTGGTGCTGGAGGAGAGCTCTATAAAATCCCAAACTGCCAGGAAGACAAACCAGTGGGTCCTAGATCAAATCAAGCCTAAACTGTCTCTGGAGGGGAAAAAATGCTGAGGCTGTCCTACTGTGGGCCCATCATGAGAAGACAGGATTCTCTGGAAAAGACAATAATGCTGGGAAAGGTTGAAAGCAGCAGGAAAAGAGGAAGACCAAATACGAGATGGACTGACTCCCTAAAGGAACCACAGGCTTGAGATTACAAGAGCTGAGCAGGGCAGATGAGGACAGAACATTTTGGAGATTGTTCATCCATAGGGTCACCATAAATCAGAAGCGATTTGTTGGCATGTAGCAACAACAACAAATGGAGATTACCTGGATACCTCAAGCAGCAACACAAAGCCTACCATTATCTGCTAGTCAATGCTGGCAGTGGGATTCAGTGGTGGCCAGGATTCTTTTTCTGAGTCCAGAATTTGGAAGAGATAAGACACACAGACTGAGAGCTATTTTAGGGAATATCCGATCTTCTTGGATACTCTGTGCAAACTGATCATTGTTGAATTCTGAGAGTGGTAGATCTTCTGCTGCTCTTGGGCTAAGCTTGGAAAAGTTACTTTTGGGACTGCATCTCCCAGAATTTGCCAACCAGAGTTTATTCTGGAAATCATAGTCTTTTAAAAAAAACCTAATTCTTCTAAGCTTTCTTCTTGGCACCCTGATCAGTGCTTATTGTTATCGTTCTCCGCAGTCAGCCTTGGAGCCTCTTATCATGTCTGCTGTTTTCTTTCCAATTTTCTATTTATCCCCAAAGGGAAACCTTCTTGGCTTCAAATTAATATTAAAGCTAGATTGAAAGTTGACCCAATTTTTATTCTGCTTTGCGTGGCCCTTATATGGGCAACGGAGAGCCAGGAATGATCCTGTTACAACACAAACTGACAAGCTCCCAGGACTAACGGCTGGAAAGGAGAACTGGAATGTTATATTATTATTTAACTAAAATAACAGAAGGGTTTTTGATCTGTAACCTGCATCATCCTTACGCCAATTCTGAGGCTGACCATTCGTTAGGATGGAAAAAGTTACTTTACTGGCATATAGTTCCTAAACTTTGATAGATAGCATGTCCTCAAAGATATGTGACTTAGCAATCTTTACTTTGTTATTGTTTTTTCTGCTTCCAGACATTGGACTTTGCCACAGCTACCTTCATTAGGAATCTGGCCACTCTTTTAACAAAGTCATTTACAGAATTCTTGAACAACTCAAGGCCCAAGACAGAACTCTGGAGGACTCCAGTCATCACTTTACTCCAGGATGAAGAGGATCTAACAGCGGACATGTTTTCAATATCGCTACAACTTCATCCTACAGTAACATAATCTAGCCTACAATTCAGAGATGTGCCATGTACCCCCAAATCCAGTCCATGCCCAAATAAGGGCAAACAGATTGGTGCCCAACCCACCGGGCGCCCTTTGGCATAGATTCCTACTCAGTCCTTTTCTGAGGCCATGCTGTGCTTCAGGATCTCTAGGGGAAAAACGCAATACTGTGCAAACGGTAGGGCCAGGTCATAGACTGAGTTGATGGTGTGGGTACACCAGACCCAAAAGTTGAGGTCAGGAGCTTGAGGCTTGAGCAGGACAGAAGGGCCTGTGACCAGGGCATCATAGTTTAAAGTGTTAAGACATCACGATAAGTCTTTGGCATAGAAGAAAATCAAGTCTCTCAGCTCTAGCTTCAATCTTCTCCACTGGGTGACCCTGGGCCACCCATACTCTCTCACCTCACCCTACCAAGATCATTATGAGGATGCAATCAGTGAAGAGAAAAGGCAAGGGTACAACCTTGGGCAAACTGGAAGAAAGGTGGGATGTACCAAACAAGCCAGGAAGCCAGGATCGCCAAAACCAAGAGCTTCTCCCTTCCTAAACTCATCTCCGGAATGTTTTGAAAATCGCTTCAGAGCCTTGGTGGGCCACAAGAGATGGACAAAGACTTTTATTAAATTAAATAATTGATACACTAGCAAGAAGAAGGAGAAAACAGGGGGGGGGGGAAGAGAAGCCCATAAATGCTAAAACTACCACCAAAGAGGTGATGAAACCAGAAGGGGTTTATCTAGCATGAGCTGATGTGGAATTGAAAAGCTGCCAGCTCACCAGCCATTTTGGCTAACCCATCAGTTGTAGACTCAACTGAACGAAAAAGCACCTTTCAAGGTGAAGCCAGAGCTAGGGCTGACTTTATCTCCCTGTTACAAAAATATGGTGCTCAAATGCAACTCCCATATAGAATTCTCCTTTTCTTACTTCTTTCTCAGGGTCTAATGATTGGAGGGGAACATGTCACTTTATCCTTTCTTCCTCCCTTTAGCTTCCTTGCCCATTTCACTGCATCTTGTCATCAGATATATGGGACTTGGACGACTGTAATGGAAATGAAAGCTTTGTCCCTGAATTCGATTAGCCAACCTTAAAAGATGTGAAAAAGGAGATCATGGAGGTAACCATAAACCAGAATCATAAAAAAGGAGAGTCTGAAGTTTGCTTGTTACGAGACTCCTTTGCAGAGACTCCTTTGCAAACGTCCTTCCTCTCCTTTTGAAATTGAATGGATAATGGCATTGTCTTTTTAATTAGGAAGGATGGCTTAAATCACTGTACAGTGCAAACAAAACGTGGTGGGTCTGACATGGTTGCTAGACCAAAGTGGGTATTTACAACAGAGGAAGTTAAAGACATTCAACTCTAAAGGGATTTGGTCTACGCAGGAACCAAATCTATCCTATAAACCAACCTGACAGTAATGAATCCTGCATGATTATTGAAGGCAAGCAAGGATGAGGTGAATGGAAGTCCTCTCTCTGTTGGACAGCAGGGATTTCTAAATCTTATTCAAAACCCTGGAGAGCTGCTACCAGTCAGAGCTGAAAACATTAGGTCCATGGACCAATGATGCAATTCAATATAAGAGAGCTTGATGAGAGCTTTATGCATTTAAAATAATTATTTTCCAACAACTTGGATAAGTTGCATGTGTTGGGTAGCTAAATGGCAGCTGCTTTCTCACTGCATGGAATTTTAAAAATTAGAAGCATCAGATGGGTTGTTTACATCTTTTTGATGCATCAGACACTCCTAAGCTTGCTGTGTGTATATATATGTGTGTTTCTATGCTTTGCTTCTCAAAGATTAAAAATAGTAGTTTTGCACAGATACATTTGAGGCCCTTTTCAATTTATTAACATTTAGCTATTAATACATATTTTTGGCAAGATATTTATGAATCAATGTAAGTATTTTCTAAGGACCCAGAAACTGCCAGCGAAGAGCTAATGGAAATGGGGACTCGTTTCAGTTCTGAATCAATATTCAGGAAGGGGTAAAAATATGAAATATAATTATTACCAGTAGGTGGTATGCATTAGCTACTATTTCTAAAACAGTGGGTTATTCTACAGTTCTTGAAAACAGTGCATCTCTCTGGAGTGAGAAGATTTTTAGGTGCACGTATTGAAAAGAATGATTATGAAATCATAAGTATTCATAATAAATCATAAGTACCGGGAGGTTTTCATGCTGGGAATAATTAAGAACACACCTCAACATTATTGAATGCCAATGGCATTTTGAATGCTCTTTACAAAACAATGCATATGAAGGAGGTGTGTGGATTTTTTAAAAATAGGTCCGGGTAATTTTTGTTAATTGCAGAGATATTGTAGGAATAAACAAGAAAAGCTTTTCAGAGACTATGAACAACCACAGTAAAAGGCACAAAACAGTCTCCCATATTCAATGAGTAGGGACGTGGTGCTGCTGAGGGTTAAACCGCAGAAGCTTCTGTGCTGCAAGGTCAGAAGACCAGCCGTCGTAAGATCGAATCCACGCGACAGAGTGAGCTCCCGTCGCTTGTCCCAGCTCCTGCCAACCTAGCAGTTCGAAAGCATGTAAATGCGAGTAGATAAATAGGTACCACCACAGTGGGAAGGTAACAGTGTTCCGTGTCTAGTCGCGCTGGCCAAGTGACCACGGAAACTGTCTATGGACAAACGCTGGCTCTAGGCTTGGAGACGGGGATGAGCACCGTGCCCTAGAGTCGGACACGACTGGACTAAATGTCAAGGGGAACCTTTACCTATATTCAATGACCTAGTAACTCTTCTTGATTCAAAGCACAGCTTTTTGCTATTAGCTGTGGGAGTGCAGATGCAACTTGTTGAGAAATGTGCTACCCCTTGAACCCTCTTTATTGCACCCCCATGATCCCTGCACAAGTGGACTTCTGTCACTCACATCGTTATGGCTCAACTGTGGTGCCATGTGTTCAAGTTAACAGAGAAGAGTTCTCTTTCGAAGGTCTCGACTTGAAGGGCAATTCAGTCTAAATCTGATTTAAAGACCAAAAAACACATAAAAGCGGGGAACAGTTCTACATTGCCCATCAAGAGCACCGATGGGTAGCTGATGGACCAAGTAGGAGAACTGCTGACCCATCAGAGATATGGGTGATTCTCACATGGAAAATGGAAAACTCTAATATGGAAACACCTAGTTCTAGGCTGAAATGCCAAGTGGAAAAGTGCCACATGTCACTTCATCTGGGAGCACAGAGGTCAGGGAGCATAGCCATCATCTGCCTCACAGAGATCAGGAGGCATAACCATCATCTGCTGGTGGAGGAATATTTCTTACCACTGTTAAATAGTTCCCCACAAGACAAGAAGCATCACCAGGCTCCTGGAAAGCCAAGATGACATGGCTGCTGAGCTGTTTTGCCTTGATGTGACAGAGTGAAATAGATATAAAGGCAATTTATCATGTACTGTTTGTTGGTCGTTCTTGATACAGGATTTGCCTTTGTCCTCATCTTTCCTATTTTAAGAAAACATTGCATTCCAAGTCACATCACACAAGTTGCCGAACAAGGGTAGGCTGCCCTGAGAGTTCAATCAACACTCCTCAGCGGCTGAGATTTCAGCTATCTTTCTGGAGGACACTCAGAAACATTTGTTTTCATTGTTAACTGCAGTAATAAACTGTGCCTTTGTGTGGCTGGGATCAGGACATAAAAGGAGAATTTTGGCAGTCCGCGTATGAATCTGAATTAACATGGCTGCACTGTACCGTTAGGAAAAAAAATTACAGCCAACATTAACTGGGTTAATTGCAGCATGAAGGGTGATGAAACGCTTGTCTTAGAAGGATTATTGGCAAGAACCAAAAAATATGCCATGACTGTGGCATTTCGAGAGATTGCTTAAATCAAAAATAAACTCCTTGCATATGAAAGATGGCTTTGAACTGGGGATGTGTGTGTGTTTTTTTTAACAGCACACCATAGGGAATTATTTCAATTTGAATGTTAAATGGTAATGTTGCTTTCTGTGTGTTTCTTGGCTGCTTTTTATCATGGCCAAGGATACGAGAGAGCAATCAGCGGTGAAAAGGCTGACTTCTCTGGTGGAGGTCTTTTATAGAGTGGAATCCCCACTCTAAATCCCCCCCCCCACTTTCAGCTACTGAGTTAGGGGGCTGACCCACAGCTTTAAAAACCTTGTAACACCACAGACAAAGTTTGGAGATGTTAGGTTTTCAGTCTGGAGCTCCCAGAATCCTCTTAGTCAGCATGGCCACCAACCATGCTGGCTGGGTAATTCTGGGAGGGGTAGTCCTAAAAAGTAACTTTTCAAACTCTAGTTCCAAGAGCAGTTGAAGTAGCATTGGGTTGGGGCATTGTGGAAAATTCAGACAACAAGGATAAAGGGAAACATGTTACAAAAGAACTATGTGGCCTCTTAGCAAAGTCCAGACTTAAGCACAAGTCAACTATAAGCCCATCATATCTTAACTGTCATTGAGACTTGGCTCTAATAAAATTTAGGGAAGAGACATAGACAAATGTTGGATGCACATCTTTCGTACAATCCTGGGATGTCAGCTATAAAAGATCTCATGCAGTAAACATTCATTAAACCTTTTTTTCGCCCTGAGACCTTTAAGAGACCTTGAAGAAGAAGCACACTTCTGTTGGAGCGTTTTGAATTTCTGGTAAAATTTCTTTTTGCTATGCAGTAGAAGTACAGAGATCCACAGAGGAGAATAGCTACCAGTTTTCCAGATAGTCCACCCCTTTCTCATTAACTGGCACTTAAAGTCACAATAACTCACTCTGAGACATTTGTCGGAGAAAGAATAAAAAACATTTTACTTACAGTTGCTTGACATTACAGACTTGTGTATACTGATTTCTTTACTGCACATAAACTTAGCAACCAGCCAAACTGATCAACAGCAAACAAACAACAGACTGCTTCCAAATGAGAAAAGCAAGGGAAAGAGCAGAGAGATGGGACTTTCTTTGAAATCAAAAGCTAGAAGGAATGGTTTATTAGTGCTGGATAGAGAGACAATCACCCCAGCCCAGAAAAGTCCCTCCTAGTCACACAAACCACAGACAGCATGCAAGGCTGCAAACAAAACTCCAGCGGCTTTTGCCAGTTCCTGCAGAAAAATACTTAGGATTAAAGTTGATGTTAAGACAGTTTCTTAGAATGAACTCACTTATGGAGCCTCATGGCACAGCAGTTAAACTGCAGTACTGCAGTGAAGACTCCACCTACAGCCTGCTTTTGATCCCGGGATCATGTAACCAGCTCAGGTTTGATTCAACTTTCCATCCTTCTGAGATCAGTAAACTGAGTACCCAACTTCCTAGTGGGGCAATGTATAGCCTTCATAATTAAATTGTAAAGTAGCCAGAAAGAGCTTTAAGCACAATGGGGCGGTATATGAGCAGCACACTTCACTTTGCTTTGCTTTCCCCTCCCCCGGCAGGATCTTCTCAGAGATACATGGCCTTGCAAATTAAGCCCAGGTTCACCTTCCAACAGCCAATGACAAAACAAAAAACTTGAATGTAAGATCCATAAGTGAGGAAAATCACGTGCTGTAATACTGTTTACTGAGTACTGTACGTGGATCGTGCCATTACTTTGAGAGGCACAATGAGTTTTTCTCTGTGCAGTATTTTTTTTTCTCCTGTGAAATCCTGGGGGAAATCTCCAGGACTTCTCAGATGTCTGTGATCATTTCTTTCCAGCAGAACTGTCAAGCACCACAGGATTATGACAACTTTTGTGCAGAGCGGCACCTTCCCTGCGTAGGATTCACCTGGGAAATGTCAGGATAAAACACAGTGCTGAGCAGGATTGTTGCAATTCTTGGCATCCTTCCTGTGCAGGACTCTCTGGAAAGGACATTAAACTGTGCAGAAGTTGTTTCCTACATATTGCTTCGTTTGATCAGAGATTGGAGACATTTGGTTTTGGAACCACAACTCCTAGAATGGGGGGGCGGGTGACTTATCGGGCCACCAATTTGCGGCTGGAGTAAGCAGCCTGGATTTGGCTGGAGGCCTGGTGGGATGGCAGTGATGGTGGTGTTGCAGCTCCTCATGAGCTGATGGCACAAGGGATGATGGGAGGACACTGATGATGTCGCCACCTTCCTGTTGGCCAACCACAGATTCAAAATTTGGCCTTGGGCAGGTGGAGTGGCACCGTTTCCACTTTGGTCCATCTCCTTTGAATAAAAGCGGGAGCTCAGTGGTTCCGCAGCCAGTGTGTGGCTTCCTGGTCTTCCCTCCCTCCCTCCCTGTTTGTTAATTATTAGGTAAAGGTAAAGGTTCCCCTTGACAATTTGTCCAGTCGTGTCCGACTCCAGGGGGCGGTGCTCATCCCCGTCTCCAAGCCATGGAGCCAGCGTTTGTCCGTAGACAGATTCCGTGGTCATGTGGCCAGCGTGACTAGACACGGAACGCTGTTACCTTCCCAGCGTGGTGGTACCTATTTATCTACTCGCATTTACATGCTTTCAAACGGCTAGGTTGGCAGGAGCTGGGACGAGCAACGGGAGCTCACTCCGTCACGTGGATTCAAACGGCTGGTCTTACGACCTTGCAGCCCAGAGGCTTCAGCGGTTTAACCCGCAGTGCCACCACGTCCCTTTGTTTGTTATTAGAGGTCATTATTTTAGAAGTGAAGGAAGTTTTAGGGCCATTGGCTGCATGTTGCTTGTAGTGGGCTAACTTTCTTTCCCTTTAATTCATGCTGGCATAACTTTGTAGGGTGGTTGGGGCAATGGGGTGGATCCACGTGGTGTAATGGGCAGCAGTCAGGAGCCTGTCACCTCTGGGTATGAAGGAATCCCTTTAAGGGGAGCTGGGGATGGAGCGTGGTCTGGCCTAGTTCAGGGGCTGAAGGCCTGAATCTGTCTCCAGGTGACAGGGAGCCACAGAGTGGCATACGCCTGTGTGGCCTCCATGGGACTGTTATCCTTGGTGGTGACAATTAGCAAATCGTTGATGGGTGATGGTGGCAGGAACCAATAAAGTTGGCTCCTTTCCTTTCCCGCCCCCCAAAAAGGTTCAGGTGTTTAATATTATCAGGTGTGTTTTAGGAAATCCAGGTCTGCTCAGCCCTAGGCCACCAACCCATGCTGGCTTTGGGATTCTGAAAGCTTTTCAAAATACAAACATTTTCCGTCATACAGTATGATCTTGAGCTGGGTGAACTAACATCCTGTCTAAATATAAGGCAACCTTGAGTCTTCAATGACTTTGAACAGAATGTTGTGGCTATTTATCCCCAAGCCTACAGAATAGTCAGGCTCTGGAGTGCTGACGAAAAGTATTCACACCCACCTACTCACCTCAAAATAGACAAGTATGTCTCTTTATGACAACATTTCAGATGAATGGCCTGCCTTAAGGTTCACAGGCAGTTAGCAGAACCACCCTGTCTCCCTCGAAGTAAGCTGGACAGCATCACACATCAACTTGTCATGGAAATTCTAAATATGGTTTTCAAAACTCCTAGACAGGAGTTATACATCACCAAAACAGAATTACGGCTTTTTCTGAAATGAGAGCTAATGTTGCCAGTTGGAATACTAGATGGAACGTACGAGAGATATTCATAGAACAACTGTGAGAGAGAAGGGACACTCTGGGTGATTCCAGTCCATCACTGTCACATCCCCAAGCACAACCATGGTCTGCAACTTCTTGTCTTTGACAAGTGCCAGTCTTGGTATAATCTTGGGGTTTTTTTTTTTTACCAAAAGGAACATTGAAAGCTACTTATATTGGGTCAAACCACTCTTCTATCTAGCTCAGTATTGAAGAGACTTTGCCTATGCTGATGAGGTTGAGTTTTGAATTCAACAGCTTCAATACAAGCAGCCTTTCGGCATCTCCTAAGATACAGTACAGCTACCACATTGTTAGAAGCTGAATTCCCTTCTGGTTGGATTCATGTTTTTATCCTAGCATGAGAGTTTTCAGCTTGGTAAAGTGCAGATATACTTGCCTTTTTTTCTTCCTTCCTTCCTTTTTTTTAGTCATTGGTCACTAGATGATAAAAAATGGCATTCATTTGAAATTTGATTGCTCCAGCAAGGGAGCTTTGAAGGAATGTGTCTCTGGAGGGAAATCTGTATCACCTTTTAGTTCTGAAGCTGGCGTCCTGTCTAATTCTGCCTGCCGCCACACGTACACATAGATGTTCATTACAAGAAGAAGTACTTCTCACTTAAAAAGTTCACACACGTTTGTAAAGCTTATGGGAGATTTTGAAAAATATAAAATCTACAGAAAACAGTGTGCGCAATTAGAAACATGGACAACTGAAAATTTATATATATATAACTGGAAAAAATACACCTAATTTCCTTCAGTCAATAGGGGAAATACATAGATTAAGTATAACGTATAAATACATGTTCATGTTTAGAGAAAATATGTAACATGTACATACATTTCAGTATAGAAAGAAAATATAAGGTCTCACCATCCAGCATGAAAAAGGAATGGGGTGTATCTGGTGACGACATGGGAAAGGGCCTTCTTTGTTGCTGCTCTCAGACGTTGGAACTCCCTCCCACAGGAGCCCAGGCTGGCCCCATCGTTGCTGTCCTTCCACAAGCAGGCAAAGACCTTTCTTTTCAGGCAGGCTTTCCCCGAGTAACTGGCTGCCAGAGTGGGGATTTTAAATAAATGGTTGTACCTTATTGCTTTGAATGTGTTTTTGATGTTGTTTTTGTTTATTGTCTTTTATTGATATTTATTGATATTTGTTTGATCTTTTTTTAGTATTTGTATACTTTCTGGTTTTAGCTTTACATCTTGTCTTTAAATTATGTAAGCCGCCTTGGGTCCTTTTTGAAGAGAAAGGTGGGGTAAAAATATTTTAAACCAATATAATAAGTAAGTAAAAGACAAGGGCAATGAAATCAAGACCAAGGCATTTTACTATCACAAAAAAGATTTGGAACACCATATTTATCTATCTCAGGCTGTTATTTCATGCTTAACTACGCTTGGTTGTCCAGCAACTCATTTGTTAAGAGTATTTTCCTACTTGGTTGTTGTAGGTTTTTCGGGCTGTTTGGCCGTGTTCTGGAGGTTTTTCTTCCTAACGTTCCGCCAGTCTCTGTGGCCGGCATCTTCAGAGGACACACACTACACCAGAACACAGACAGAGTTCTAGCTCCTGTCCTCTGAAGATGCCGGCCACAGAGACTGGCGAAACGTTAGGAAGAAAAACCTCCAGAACACGGCCAAACAGCCCAAAAAACCTGCAACAACCATCGCATGCCGGCCGTGAAAGCCTTCGAGAACATATTTTCCTACTTGTTTTGCTGAATTTCTTTAGCTATGTAGAACTTTTAAACAATCCACTGTGGGGGGTCTCTTCTTAAAAAGCATAGTTGCAAATACAGTTGTGATTTTTAAAAAAATATCCCTATAATCAAGCACAATCTTCAAGACATCCTTTTTCCTTCTGGAGTTTATTAAATACTTCCTCTGCGGTAAGAGTCGCAGTGTTTAGCTTGAAAAATCCAAGGGCAAAAGTTAAATTTTTAGGCAATGCCCCCTTTAAATGGTCTGTCTTTTCACAGGGTAATATAAACACAGGGGCTATAAAAGGAAAATGGAGTTAGCATTCCAACCCTAAAAATAAGTATTATCACAACAGTATGCGGACAAACCTCCATTTATATTTTAAGATGCCATTTCTGAGTAGGTTCTTTATACTTAAAATGTTGTTCCTGGGACCTGATCCTGTTGCTCAGACATCTGCTCACATAGAACTGTGGACAGAGATGGAAGTTGAATTCCCACAGTTAGAGATAGTATTATGCCTGCAAATGGAAAAAAAAAACCAAACTAATAACGTAAGAACCTTGCTAGTTCAGGTCACAGGCTGAGGCAGTCCGGGAGGTTACTTCCTCCAGTAGCTAAGAAGATGTCTTTGAGAACCCCAAAAACTGGACTTGAAGGCAATAAATAATCTTCTCCCACACTTTCTCCCCACAAAACTGCTACGGTTCCATCCCATGGAATCTGGAAATCTGTAGTTCAGTGATGTGCTTAGAATGCTCTGCTAAAAGCATAGAAAAGAATTGTACCCTTGGTTGTCGTTGATGCTGCTGTGCCTCTTCTCCTTCTCCTTCTTCTCCCTCTAACTCTTGGAAACCCGAAGAGAGTTTTCAAAGTATGTCAGATGTTCATGGAGCGGTCTCCTGAGACCACGTTCAACACCGCATGAGATACACCACACTGTTGTTGTTATTATGTGCCATCACAATGGGTGGGAACGTTTGGCCCACCCAGCTTTGGATTTTGGCCCCCAAAACCCATGGCCAGGATGACCAATGGTAATGGATTATGGGAGTGGTAGTATAAAAAAAAAGCCACAAAAAACTGGAAGCTCAAGCTTTCTCCATCTTATTGCAAAAACAGTATTCTAGGCAAGATTTAAGCAGGCTGGATAGTTCAGTGATTCAGATACAGCACGTGGCTGTGGAGCCAGAAGTGGGGAGTTCACTGGGAGGCACAGTGGGGAGCTGAACTCCCCACTTTTGGCTCCACATCACGTGTCTGGCCTTGGGCATGCTGCGTAATTCCAGGATTCCACCAGAAGAAGGGAATGGTAAAACCACTTCTTAAGAATTCTCTACCATAAAATCTGGATTGACTTCCGGGCAAATTGTTGTTGTTTACCTAAGGTTTCCTAGATTTTCAAATTTGACTCAATCTGAAGAAGCAGACTTGTCCACGAAAGTTTATATATTTAAATGCAGCCTTTAAGGCGCCACAACGTTTTGCTCTTCTTTATTTTTGTTAATTTCGGTTCCGTGTTGGCCGAACACGAAACCAGGTTTCACGCGTCGCCTTCCTTGCGCGCCTCCAGGGAAGCAGCAGCGATTCGGATGGCACGGGCCAGCCTAGTCGACCTGCCGGGTTCGATCCCGGGTTCAATTCGTGACCCTCCCTGCGTTGTGCGTTTACAAAGAGGCGCGCACGTCCCCCCTCTCCCCCCCCCGCTCTTTCCCAGGCGCAATCACGGGCTGTGAGGACGGAGGGAGCGGGGCGTCTCGCCGGAGCGCCTCGGCCGAGGGAGGGTCGGACCGAAACGGTGGGCGGGTTCTCGAGCGGCGTCTCCGGCGCTCCCCTCGGGCGCCCGCAGCCCTCCGGGGAGGCTATATAGAAGGCGCGCGCGCGGGGGCCGCCCCGGTTCAGAATTGGCTCTCTCCTGGGGATCGGAAGAGCGAGCCGCGCAACGCCGAAGCGGGAGAAGGCGCCGAGCTCCGGTCTCCGGCTGCCCTTCCTTGAGCCGACGTCGGGAGTTCGGCGTCCTTTCGGGAGTCGGCGGAGGTGCGGCAAGAATGAATGAGATGAAAGTCGCTGTTCTGGGCAGCGAAGGCACGGGCAAATCCGGTAAGAAGTTTCCTGCACTTTCGGATAACTCTAGATGTGGGTCGGAGAAATCCGTTATCTCCTTGCTGGAGAAAGGAGCTCTCTCTCTCTCCCCCCCCCCCCACCAATAAACGGATAGATCTAATTGATTTTTATTTTATTTTATTTATTTATTTAACTTATATGCCGCCCACACTACCCAAAGGTCTCTGGGTAGTGCTTTATAACGATTTCCCCTTCCCAGCTTAATTTTTTAAAATCCTGACTATTAGGGTTCTTTAGGCATCCCCCCATTTCTTTGGCAGGATGACTGAGGGGGGTCAGACTTTGTTTGTGTGCCAATCTATAACACTTTATGACAGATGCTATAAAGGTTGTGCCAGTCACTGAAAATTAATTTCAGAGGGTTTTTTTTTTTTAAAGACAGTCAACTGCTATTTTATATTTCTAGAAACAGAAGCTTTACAGATTCATAAGACAGACGGCTCAACTTAATTTGGGGTGGGTGGGTGAGGTATCCCCACATGTTCTCGTCCTGCCTCTGTTCCTTGTGTATTGTATTCGCACAAACACTTGAAAAGTGCCTGCTTCTCAAATTTTAAATACAGATGCCAACGTTTTTACAGGCCATGCTCCTGTGCCGTTAACATCCTGTTCATGCACAGCAGTTTAGCAGATGAAGCTTCTATCAGCATACATCTCTGGCATCACGACAAGTTTTACTTATATTCTGAATGACATTCTTCTGCTTAAAGCATAATAGAGGAACATTTAAAAAAAAATATGTTGGCAACCATAGCTCATAAGGAGGAAACTTCTGGGAGAACATAGTGCCTCTGCAGAATAATTCGAAACTATAGCTGGCACCGAACTGGCTGCAGTTCAGGATTCAAAGCCTGGGGAGTCTGTGATGCTGCATTTGAAATTCCAGAGCTGACTTTGTGCAGTGACATTAATGCAAACTCTTCAAAATTCAAAAAAATGGATTTAAATTTTGACATTTCAAAGATGGCATTAGAATTTCCACGCTGAATAATGCTGTTGTATAGTGTAGGTACAATGCATGGTTCTATGTTGTGGGAGAAGCATGTAGTGGCATGCATGGATCTCACTAGCTTAGGTTCTGCATTTTGTTATCCCAGGCAACATAAGTTCAACTGGCCGGATTTTCAGAATGAGCAGGCGAGACAGTTATGCAGTAAAAAATAAGGGGGTATCTGCCATATATCTATCAAGACTGGCTTTTAAAAACGTATTTATCGTATTTTGATTTAATCTTCCCTTCAAGAAGTTTGCAGGGGGTGGGAGCACCAATCCTGTGCAGGAGGTTAGGCCTTTTAAGCAGAGGTTGGAGGTCCCCTTGGTGGAGAAATTTTAGGTGTGGATTGCTGCATTAGCAGGGCTTTCAACTGGATGACCCTGTTCCATCGCTACGCTTCTGTGGTTCTAGGTAGTGGTGAGTCGTCCATCTCCAGCCAGGCATTTCAACCCTGTTTGTTTTGCTCAAATCAAACACTTGAAAAAGTTATTTTTTGACTACAACTTCCAGATCCCCCAGACAGCATGGCTATCGATCTATGCTGGCTGGGGGAATTCTCTTGAGTTTCAGTCCAAGAATACAACTATTTCAATCTATACTCTACCCACTAGACTACATTGTGTCTCTTCTAATTTGCAGCCTACCCTTACTGTGTCATGTTGACAGTGATATGTCATTCCAGTTCAGAAAGCTTGCCAGGGCATAAAGCCCTATATGATGCAACAACATTGTTGAAGCTACACAGCTGTGGAGTTACAAACTAGACATATGTTTAGGCTGTTTTTAGAAGAGGTAATCTTTCAGGTTGTCAAAGGTATCTTTTTATCATAGCATGACATTTCCTTCGCCTACATATTTTGCATTTAGCGTGATTGTTTTTTGGGGGTTTTTTTTTGTTCTGCTTTTTTAAATTGGAAAGTAAATGTGGGCTTAGCACCAGCTGAAGTTCTTAGCATCATGTTGACCCTAAGGGCGATCAATGCCAGAATGAAAGATGGTCTGGGAATTCTTAGTAAGCCGTCTTGATGTCTGTCCTGGAAGAAGAAGAAAAAGCAAGAGATGATTATTGCAAACAAAGTAGATCTTTCCACATCTTTCTATTTGTTTCTTTTTTTCTGCTAAATATATCAACTCTACCGTAGGCCAGTCTTGCAAAAGGGTAATCCATCCAATTAGCTTCTCACCTCCACTTCCTTTTCTAGGACGGTCCACAGCTTTCCGCGGCCATGACTCAGACAATGTAGTCATGGCTATGCCCACTTGACAGCAATGGGACTTGTCACTTGTTACAATTTAAGCTAGTTACTTTTACCAAAGCTTAGAAAAATTACCTTAAAGGTCAACCACTATAGACCAAAAAAGAAAACTTCTGCTGAACTCCGATCTAACATCTTCCATCAGTGTCAACTCCAGTGCAATCTTATGCATGCCTGTTTAGAAGCAAGAACTAATAACTTCTGTAGGATTTGCCTTCAGGGATAGATTCAGTTGGCCTAAGTCAGCTTGAGCCAAATCAAGAACTATGTGTACTAGAGAAAAATGTGAGATCTAAGGCTATTTTCTTCTGAAAAGCAGACAGATATAATATACATTTTACAGAAATGGAGCATGCTCACCTCTCCAGATGTTTAACAGACAATGCCCATCAGCTTCACCCAGCGTGACCAATGGAAAGGGTTTGTGATAGTTGAAGTCTAAACTATCTGGGCAGCAAAAGAATCAATTATCTCATTACTGTCCCAACTCTGGGCAGGAGGGTCCTGTCTTCTGCTTGAATTTATGGTATCCAGCAAACCCAGTGTTGGTGGTCTAGCATGCTTGGCCAATTAAACTGCATCCTTCCTGTTGGGCAGACAGCTTGAGAACCTTCGTAGGTCCTTCCCTAGAACCAAGAATGTGTTTTAAAGGATTGGCTCAAAAGTTAGGAAAGAAAGCATTGTGCATCATTTCCATAGAGTGACCGTTTCTCACGTTTGGCTTTTCAATCTGTCATTGCAGCCCTTACTGTGCGCTTCCTAACCAGGCGTTTCATTGGAGAATACGCCTCCGACTCTGGTAAGCATTCACTAAATTTGGAAGTTTGTATCTACCTTGCATCTTGAAGAATATTCACACATCGTATCTGTTAAGTCATGCACTAGGGATGGTTTGAGATAGACATTCAAGAATTCTTCATCGAGGATAACCATATAGGTGAACAAACCTGCCATTTCAACAACAACAAATAGCAATATTAGGAACAGCATACATACTGTGCTGATATTTAACTGATACTTAGGTTTTTGGTTAAAACTCGTATCTGTTACATAATACCAGTCAATGTTGTTATAATTTTGATTGACTGTGCCCGGTGTTTTTGAAGAAGAAGAAGTTGTTGTCGTAGTAAATTGTGACTTATGGCAACTTTTTCAAAGTTATGGTTTATGTTGGCCCTTTTTCAGGGTTTTCCAGGTAGAGAGTACTCAGAAGTGATTTGCCATTCCCTTCTTCTGGGGGCCTCCTGGGACTGTGCAGCTTGCCCAAGGCCACACAAGCTGGCTCTTCTGGGACGCACAGTGGGGAATCGAACTCCCAACCTCCAGCTCTGCAGCCAGATACCTAACTCACTGAGCTTTCCAGACAGCTATTCACACATATCCTCAAATGCCATCTTTTCTATAAAGTCTTTAGTCCACCCTTTTTGCCTCCATGTCCTACAGCAGATGGGGAATATGGTACCCTCTAGATCAGGGGTCTCCAAAGTATGGCCTGCGGGCCACATCTGGCCCACCTGGCCTTTTTATCCGGCCCGTCTGGGTGTGCGTGCATGTGGGTGTGCGGGCGGGGCAGGGGCGGGCGGGTGTGCATGCATGCGAGTGGGTGGGTGGGTAGGTGGAGAGGTGGGTGGGTGGGAGTGCGTGCGTACGCATGTACGCACGAGGATACATGTGCATTTCTTCAGCCCTCGAAACTATCGCAAATATATTATGTGGCCCTCTGTGTGAAAAGTTTGGAGACCCCTGCTCTAGATGTTATGAGACCATTTGAAATTGATGACTTTACTGGTATATAAGCAGTGGCTCTGACATCATGCTTAATCTCCTCTTTCTTTACAGAATGCATCTACACAAAGCATATGTGTCTGGATGGAAAGCAAATTAACCTGGAAATATATGATCCTTGTTCACAAGTAAGTTAAAAAAAATGCAGCTGATAGCTCATGCTTGTTCAAAGGCATCTAAGAAAATGGGGAAGGGTACAGGGGCAGAACTAGATAAGATGAATTCCCCAAATATAAAGCCATCCTGATCCAAATAGTGGTGCAGAGAGGGGCTTTCATTGTGATAGTGCCAGGCTTATTGTGCTAACCATTGCTCATTTTCAGAGTTAGTACAACGGTGACATTAAGAGTTAGTATGATCAGGTGCAAAATTTGTCACATGTCCACTTGTGCATCTGGTTGTGCAGCTGCTCACACAACTCTCTACTCAACAAATGCCACTAAACTAGCAGGTATATTCCATCCACCAGTGTTATGCTAGATTATGGCCAATGTATTTCATTCCTACATGCCTGGAATTGAAGCGATGAGAGATTGAGATGAATGAGATGAGGCTTGTTGGAACCAATTGCAAAGACTGAAGGCAGACAAAGATTTATATATTGACATATTGTTATTCATCTCAGTAACAATAACATACAATGTAATTACAACCTCTGTGGACCATGATTTGGAGCATCATGTAAATCTTTATTCCATCCCTTTAACTAAATGAGAATGACTAAAATAGCAAGAGTGCATAAATTAAGCAAAATAGGAAAGTTCAAACACACACACACACACCCTAATTGCGAACTACTGGTTTGGCAGTTTGTGCCAGTTTGGCCAACAGTTCAACAGGTGGTTTGTGCTGGTTCAGCCGACGGCCAAACAGGTGTTCCACAGTTTGGCACCCTGTCCCCTTTGTCGGGCGCCCACTCAGAGGCAGCACATGGAGGACGCAGGGCAGGGAAGCCAGAGCTCTGCCTCTGAGTGGGCGCCCACCAAAGGGGACAGGGTGCCAAACTGCGGAACACCTGCTTGGCCATTGGCTGAACCAGCAAGAATTGCCGAACCAGTGGTTCCTGCCCATCCCTATGCACTTCCTTTGTTTCAAACAAAGCCTGGATTAGATTGCTGTTTGCAGAATGAGGATGGTGTCGTTGATATCCCCACTCAGTCAGAAAGCCTGCTGGGTCATTGTGAAAAAGGTCTCACCTTAACCAAGCTTGTTGCACGAATGAAAATGGTGGAGCTGTGCATACTACGTTGGGCTCTGTGGAGAAAAAGTGTGATGAAAATGCAAAAAGAGTACATAATTAAAGCTGAGAGTTTCTGAAGCAAAGTATCTAATACTTCTTATTTGAGAGAATTAAGCACCAGCACATTCTAGGATGGTCTTAATGCCATACTAATGCAATATCTAGTGCGGTCTGTCTCACTTAATGTCTTCTGTTCCCTTCCAGCCTCGACGAGGGAAGCTGTCTCTCACGGACGAGCTCCACTGGGCTGACGGGTTTGTCATCGTGTATGACATCAGTGACAGGACGTCTTTTGCTTTTGCGAAAGCTCTGCTCTACCGGATACGAGAGTGCAACACGGGAACTTGTAAAAGGCAAGCTGACAGATCTTGGTGCTTAGGAAGTCTGAAAGGATTCACAGTGATCACTGGAGGGATAGGGCTGGGTAGCTGGAGAGAGAGGGCTGGATCGGGACTTGTTTAACTTTAACCTACTTCATACAAACCTAGCCTTATTTAATACTAGACCCAGAGAAGTCAATGGAACCAAAGTTATGACTAGAGATGGGGGTATTCGTATACGAATATGAATATCCCCACACAGGTGCAGATAACAAGCGTCCGGCCCCCTAGGGCCAGACTGACCACTCACGATTCCACCGCTACCACGAGCTCTGCTGTGCCTTCCTGTCACTCCGTTGCTTGCGATGGATTAGCCACTCTGTGACTTGGCAGAGAGGCTCATCATCCCGCCTTCTGCCAGGAGTAGCCAATCCATCGCGAGCAACGGAGCGATAGGAAGGCTCCGTGGAGCTCGCGGCAGCGGCAGAATCGTGAGTGGTCGGTCTGGCCCCTTGAGAGTCTCAAGGGTCCTCCATTTTAGCAGCATAAACATTATAAGAAGATTACTAGGATAAAATGGATTGGCATAATCATGTTAATGAGTCTTTTCTCTCCCTTCAGAGCTTCAGAGTCTGCCGTTGTCTTGGTCGGGAACAAGCAAGATCTGTGCCACATGCGAGAAGTTGGCTGGGAGGAAGGGCACAAGTTGGCCCTAGATTACAAGTGCCAGTTCTGTGAACTCTCTGCAGCAGAACATTGTCAGGAAGTGGCAGCCATGTTCACCAAAGTGCTGAAGAACGTCAGCTCTTATTCCAAAATAAAAGAAAGGAGACGGCCCAGTGGCTCAAAATCCATGGCCAAATTGATCAACAACATGTTTGGGAAGAGGAGGAAGTCTGTTTAAAGGAAGGCCCATGAACTGTGATCAGGAGAGAAAGAAAGCCTTCTCAAAAGGAAGCTTAATCCACACGGTGACCTAACCAGTGTTTGCAGGACTCCATTTTATAGAAAGCTATTGACCAGGACTGAGTGCTTCACATACGGCATGCATGTTCATTCCTTGAGCTCTGATTGATTCATGACTCGCATGAGTGAACTCTTATGTGTTTAACAGTGTTACATTTGAGTTGACATCACACAATGCTGAAGTTTTTCCTGTGGTTATTAACTCTTGATGGCGGATAACTGTATCATTTTGTGCAAAGATGCTTTAATTCAGCTACTCATGCCTAAAAGCCCATTGAAAACAATGAGGCTGCTGTTCATCACCACTATTTTTTGTTGGATCAGGACCATGGCTGAAGGGCATCTTATGAAGTGGTAAAATCATAGCAATCCACTTGTTAGTCCCAACTAGAATAGATAGTTGAAACTGTGATGTTTTTGTTGACTTGCCCGTCAGCCACTGATTCAATGGGTCTACTCAAAAGATGGGTTGGGATCAGCGAATGAATATTGCCCCATGAAGCTATTTCTTCAGGGACTGTGATAGCTCTCTGAATTTAAGCAGGATACTCTCTATGCCCCCCCCCCCCCTTTCATTGCACTATTTACTTTGAAAGTCGCTTTGGGCAGAAATGGCCAAAGTCTGTCTAGAGTTACATTGGACCAGTTCCGTTAAAATTAAGCTTTTCTTCTGTGTAGAATGTTATTTCCTTATGTAACACATTTTAGTGCCTTTTCCACAGCAATGTGACTGCAGATTCAAGGTATTATGAATAATCCAGGCCTTGCGTTAAGTAAAGCTAAGAGTCTGATGGCATGCTCATAAGCAAAGGGAAGAAAACAATCTAACTCACAAATGGCTTGCCTCGTTGAGATAGAGGCCAGAATCCTACTGGTGATTTGCAGTACACTTGTGTAAGAGATCAGGGGTGTGCCCAAGAACACAGCCAGCACCTCATTAAGGAGCAGCAGTTTGCCGCTGTGACTTATGAGATCTCTCTTATGCAAAAATAAATAGCCAATAGGGTTCTGGCTAGTGATGCTGAGCCTGTTCTCGGAGGCATGAAAATAATTCCAGGCATGACTGATATTTGAGGTTTTGATGCTTCTTGACAATGTGCAAAAAGCAGCCATGTGCATTTCCAAAGTAAGATGCAAAATACTTTTGGAACTTGGACTGTTCACAGCTTGTCAAAATAGGCAGAGCTACTGCCACCAAAGTCAAGCTTCAGATGGAGCACTAAGTCGTGCTGTATGTTGGTAAAAGCATACAAAAAAAAAGGAGCTAACAAGGTATATTTTCTGATCCATATTGAAAACACAGGCTCTGATTCAGAGGGTGCACACAAGAGGTTCATGCCCATTCACTAGGGATTACGATGATATGAGGCTGTCTCCTGTTACACTGGAGCCTGGTGGTGCAATAGTTTAACTGCAGTACTGCAGTGAAGACTGCTTACAACCTGCATGCAATCCCCACAGGCTCAGTGAACTGGCTTCAGGTTGACTCAGCCTTCCATCCTCCCAAGATCACTTAACTGAATACCCAGCTTGCTTTGGGGGGGGCGGGCGGCCGCAATGTGTAACCACCATAATTTTGTTGCAAACCACCCAGAGAGTGCTTTAAGTGCTATGGAGCAGTATATAAGCAGAACACATTTGGACTTTTGGTTCACCTAGCCTAGATGGTTGGATCTGTTGTAAAAAGCACTCACCTGAGACTCACTTGTCAGGAAGCCTCCAAGAAAAGTCTGGGACAGCCTGAGAAAATCTCCAGTTTGTGCACCCCACATTTTCCACATGAAGCGGTGGGGGGGGGGCACTGAAGAGGATTGGCCTTGTTTGACAGACCCAAAAAACCTGGAATTAGCATTGGGGGTTGCTGTTCAAAACAGGAGAATCAAAAGCCAGGGCATTTGCTGATGTCCCGTTGCTTCTACCGTTGGGCTTGGAGTTTCATGATGATCTGTCTTTAATCTGTATCTATTTATGCATTCATGCAGTACCTGAGAAGGAATATTAATTAAAATACCTGTATGAAGGAATATTAATTAAAATTTAAAAAATAATTAAAAACAACATCATCCGTTATTGTTATTTCATCTGTCTAGTCCTTCTGTATTAGAGTGCAGGATTTAAGCACTTTAAGTGAATAGAATAACTGCTTTGCCAAATCAGATGGCAGATCTATTTTGCTAGCCTCCTGTTAGCCAGTTTGGTGCTCAAAGTCTGGAGGAAAAGGGAAGAGAACAAAATCTACAAGATCCCACTCTCCAGCTTCCACCAAACTTTGCCAAACCATGTCGCAGTAAGTTAAAAAAAACCCAACACAGTAGCTGAGAGCACCGAACAAAAAGTACAAGGATAGGATTCTGTCAAACCTCCCTCCAAATAATTTGAGTACTAGGACAACCAGCCTCAGAAGCATTTCTACTGTTCAGTGAAGTAAGGCAGCTACCTCACCTTTCTTCAACACAGTGTTGAAGAAATGCCATCTGCAGAAATGCCATCTGAAGAAATGCCATTTCCTACCAAAAAAAGAGGGGGCACCATCTTTTATTCTGTTTTGGTTTTGGCCTCAGGAAACACTATGTTTGGGACAGCCCTACCTGTTTGACCAGCAGTGGTAGACCTATTCCATCAACTGACACTGACCTTTTAAGAACCCACCTCAATTTTTGGTTGATGTTTAGGATGCAGCAAAAAAAAATGGACAAATGGGATTGGGCTGTAATGTTCTTGTAAGTCACTATGTCATTAGTTCATACTTTCTTATAATGACTCTTGAGAAGTAAAAGCCTGAGAGCTGGCACCCCCTAAATTTTGGCCAGGCTACAGGGTGCTCAGCCTCTGTACATGGAATGAGGAGACACCCTGTGAAGAAACTGAGAAACAGGGGAAACTTGAGAGACGAGATCCATCTTGGATGAGACAGAAATAGGTCTGAAAGTATGACTTCTCACTGTTTCTCTTGGAATGTTGTTCAGCTACCCAAGTCCAAGCACCTACTTTCTTATGAGAAGCTAGTTGCATGGTCTGTTTTGCCAGGCTAGTCCAGGTACTGTCCTAATTAAGAATTGATTTCAGCTGGGTTGGGTGGGTGATTGGGAAGAGTAGCTGTTTTCATGAAGATCCTAGGGCAGTGGTTCCCAATCTTGGGTCTCCAGATGTTCTTGGACTAAAATTCCCAGACGCCTTCACCACTAGCTGTGCTGGCCAGGATTTCTGGGAGCTGCAGTCCAAGAACATTCAGGGACCCAAGGCTGAGAACCACTGTTCTGAGGAGATGGGGACTTGTTTGGTGGAGATTGGGGAATCATCTAGAGTGGAATGTTTAGAGTTTAAGGGGGTCTCAAGAAGTTACTCTGATTGTGCTTAGCTGCCCTGAGAGCAGGAAGCTCTCTGCTCCATTACTGTTTCACCTTGCTGCATAGATATGAACTTTGCAACTGCTCAGAAACTATGCTGTCCTCAAATACTGTTAAGTAAGTCTTGGAGAGTTAGGTAAACCTTATTGTACTCTTGTTTTCTGTAAATCTCTCTTGCCATAACGTCTGCCTTTTTAAAACTCTTTTTGGTTCTGTTTGCCTTTTTCTTCTTTTCAGGAAAATATAATCTTTTCTCCACATTAAAGAACTATTGTTGACTGGGGATTTGGTACTAAATCTAGCCTGAATCCTTGACTCTTTTAGTGCATGTGGGGGCAGCTTGCTTAATCCCTAGGCTGGTGCATAAGGAAAGGGCACAGCCTTGTGGGTTTTGGAGTTCTTAAAGAGACAGCCTAATCAGAGCCATGCTGAGGGTTCTTAGGTTTCCCTAAGGTTCTGTAACCAGAGTTTGCTGCTTGAGTTTCACACATACCCAGGAAGTGAAAGGTAGTGTGGCAGAATGGCTAGAACACACCCCAAGTACTGTCACATCTCTGTCCTTTGTTTTAGGTAGTAACATGTCTTGTGTCAGGCCCTGTTAGAGGATCACATGTGCCCTGTCTGACTGTCTTCACTGGCAAGGATTTCACTGGGGTTTGCCCTGCAGAGATGTGCGTTTAGTATCCCTTATGAATCCGTGATGTACTTAAACCTGTCTTCCACACGCAGGCATTGCACAAACATAGTAACAGGACTTTTGCTAGTCCTATAAAGCTGACAAGAGAGATCTTCTCAAGGCACTGGATATGAATTGATGTTAAAGAGTGTACACAATTATTCACATCTTTTCTTTGGCAAGACTGAAGGGGCTGATAGCTCTTTTGGAACTATGCTGAGAAAGACGCCTTTTAAAGAAAACACCGTTTTCTGCTTTGGAGTGGATCATATTCCATCTTTATTGCTTCCGTCAGCACCCTCTTGTGGCTCACAACTGCATGAGAAAAAAAGACTGCAGCCTGTTTGGGCAGCATTAGAGGTATCAGCAACAAGACCTGCAACAAAATGTTGCAACGTGGAAGATTAATATTCAACCACCCTATTCTATTTCCCCTCTCATTTTTTTAACCCTTCTCATTTGGCACTTAGGAGCCACTGAGCATCCCCAGTTCTCATGGGTCAATTTGTACCTTCATTTAAATTTGTACCTTAATCCTGATGACTGTCATTGCTGTTACTTGGCTAAGGAAATAGCATTACCTCTGTGTAGGGAGAAAGTGTCAGCAGACTTGCTGGGATTCTAAGACTTGAAGCTGAATATATATTCAAGTAACAGCAATGACAGTAATCAGGATTAAGTTTTAAAAACTTGAGCTCTTTGGAGTACCACTCCTCATATTCCCACAGCAAGCACGAAAAGTCCAGAAAAATGACCCTTCCAATTTCTGAATGATACACAATGAAATATTGTGTCAGTGTTGTACAGGTGGATTCCTTCTATGCTAGAAAGCAATTCCTGCTATCGTTATTGTTACATTTAATCTCAGAATGATTTGAGAAATGAAATTTTGCATGCATCTGAATTAACAAAAGAAATAATCAGCATTCACACTTGTACATTTTACGATGTCATCAGTCTACTGTCGATCAGACATTTGCTGGTTCACACCTGGGCTACTAATGCTTACATAATGCCTCATGGCACTTAAAGCACTCTCTTGGTGGTTTCGAATTTAATTATGTAGGCTGCGCATTGCCCCCCTCCAGCAGGCTGGGTACTCTATTTACTGACCTCGGAAGGATGGAAGGCTGGGCCAACCTTGAGCCAGCTACCTGAGCCTGTAGGGATAAAACTCAGGTCATGACCAGAGTTTTGACTGCAGTACTGGAGTTTTAACCATTGCTCCATGAAGTTCCTAAAAACCAGTCTTCAATCTACAAGCCTATAGAAAAGCTGAGTCAACCTCAAACTGAAAACCCGATCCTATCAGAATCAAACTCAGGTTGTGAGCAGAGTCTTGACTGCAGTACTGCCATTTTAATCACTGAGCCACGAGGCTCCTAAATCTAGTTTTGTATCTACAAGTTTATAGCAACCTCTGAATTAGGACCTGGATAAAGATTAAGGCTGTACGTGGGGCCAACTCTGGCACAAAAAACATTTTGCTTCCAGACGCAGTGCTTAACTGTATAGGCAGTTGAACCTCACTGCCACAGGGTCCTTCACCATACTTAATGTCCAAGTGCTATTTTAAAGTCAGGTATCCCTAGGTGTTCTTGGACTAAAACTCCCAGAAGCCTTCACCACTAGCTGTGCTGGCCAAGATTTCTGGAAATTGTAGTTCAAAAACGCCTGGGGACTTAATGTTGGGAACCACTGATTTCTAGCCTCATGAGGGCTCTCATCTTCAGAATGAGAGCAAGGCACCAACCAAGTCCCCTCACTAACACTGTGCTTTGTGTAACTTGTGTGAAACATCTTCAGCATTTTTTCCCTTTCAGAAGCTTCACATCTGCACATAGCAATCACAGAAAGACAGCCTGATTGCTCTCAAAGATGCAAGCAACCTGTTCAATGCTTCTGTTTTTTAACAGTCCATGCAACAAGGCATCAGTCATGTTTTGTGCATTTACAGAGATGTGCACATTCAGTCTTGCAAGTGTGTGGATCCCCCTCCCAAACTTGCCATTTCACAGGCAATAAATTAAATCTTTGTGCATTCTTGTATAAGTGACAATTTACATGTCTAGTTAAAAATATTTCCTTCCACTGATGACTATATTAGAACAGGGATGGGGGGAAAACCCTGTGACAGCCCAAGGCAGGGAGTGGACCATTTTCCCCCTAAGCATTAAACAGCAACATACTGTAAATAGTAGTGCTCACTTCTGCATGCTGGGAATGATGCAGTGCTTATCTCTCAACCCTCTGGGCTCCAAAATAGAGGGCTGCTGACTTCTAGAACCTGGAATCTAATCAGGATGTCAAATGCCCAGTGGCTCATTCCACAAGCCTTTATTGGTGTCAGCTTCTCACACCTGCTGGGACCAGCTTGCTCCTGGTCTGTGGCTGCTTGAGCTGAGATCATAACCTTCATCTCATGCATTATCTGCAGGACACACACACACACACAAAGGATTACAGGAGCTGTCTTCCATATTACACTGGTTGTTAAGTGGAACTGATTTACAGTGGTCCTAATAAAGTTTCTAAGGTAAGTGAAATATTTAAGGAGTGGCTTTATCAGAGCCAGCTCCTCCCAGAAAGTTCCCATGCCTGAGCAGGTCTCATGAGTCCTAGTATGCCATTCTGTCTACCATCCTGTACTGGGTATTATAGAACACTGTCCCTTCTTTATACCTTCTACAGGCTCATCATCAACTTACCATTGCTCATCTCCATGCAGCAGAAACATTAACATGGCTTGGGTGTGTCCTGATATTACATCTCTTGGACAGTTCAATCAAAGCTCATCAAAAACTAGCCACTGAACCTCAGTCATATGATTGCATAGGAGTGAAGAGTGAAGGCAAGAGAAGAAGGGGACGACAGAGGACGAGATGGTTGGACAGTGTCATCGAAGCTACCAACATGAATTTGACCAAACTCCGGGAGGCAGTGGAAGACAGGCGGGCCTGGCGTGCTCTGGTCCATGGGGTCACGAAGAGTCGGACACGACTTAACAAATAAAAAACAACAACTGGATGGCAAATATCTTTTAAACAGATTTGCAAAGCAAAGCAAAAAGCACTGCAGCCAGTATTGTATTAAACTTCAGGTTACCAGATCAGAGTCGCTCCAAAAGGGTTCAGGGCCGGTAGGGCACCAATATGTGTACCCTTATTTAGATGAGAGCATGTCAGGGGGCTAATGCACATCCTCGCATACAGTACAGTTAGCACAACATTAGAAGCAGTGCTATCTTAAGAGATAAGGGATGTTTCATTATTCTAGGATAAGGTTGCCTATTAGGGTGCTTCTGTGTTGTGACTGATGATTAGTAAATGAACCTGGGCTTCACCGGACCTAACCATCTTTGCTCTTCCTGTTCCCTAGACTGGAAATCAGTGATGTTGCAGCTACAAGGCTTTGCTGATTTACTTTTAGAATCAAAGAACTGTAGAGCTGAAAAAGGATTCCAAGAGTAATCCAATCCAAACCTTTGTGAAGAAGAAAATCCACAGCTAATGCATCAGTGACAAATGGCCATCTAAACTCTGTTTAAATGCATCCAGTAAAAGAGAGCCCACCACCCTCTGTGGTCATCCATTCTGGCACTGAACAGCTCTTACTGTCGAAAGGTTCTTTCCAAGATTTGGATGGAATTTCCTTTCTTGTAATTTAAAGCCATTTCTTTGAGTCCTACCCTCTGGAGCTATAGAAAACCAGCCTGTTCCATCTTCCTTGTGACAGCCCTTCAAATATTTGAAGATGGCTATCATGTCACCTCTCGATCTTCTCCCTTCTGCACTAAAGATTCTTGACTTCTTCAACTCTTCTTCACAGGGCTTAGTTTCTGTACTCTCTACCATCCTGGTTTCCCTCCTTTGGACACAGTCCAGCTCAGTGATATCCTTCTTGAACTGTATCAACAAGAAACACAAAACAAAAGCAAAACACACACATGCACAAAGACATTGTGGCACCTTAAAGACTAACTGCTATGTTTTAATGTGAGCTTTCATGGGACATGTCCACTTCTTCAGTCATAAGAAGGAGAATACAGAAAGTACATGGCAAAACATTCATGCAAGGCTCTTATATAAAGGGACAGTGGTGTCTGTAAACAGCAACAATGATTAGTGGCTAAATGAAACAACACCAGTAATAAGTTATGAATGCCTGACTTTACCTGTGAAGTTTACTCTGTAAAGTGTGGCTGTGCTTAGTTGAAAAGGAAAATGATAGCGGATTACTTATTGTAGTATTTCACATTTGATAATAGCTTAAAAACTGCATATGTATAAATTTTAACTCAGCTGTTTCCCTCTGGATTCTTGTTCTGTAATTTTTCTATTCTGCAATAGCAACTTTCAAATCCTGTGAAGATTGTCCTTGTAGACTGAAGCGATTTCAAACAGTTTCTGTGTGTTGCCATTCCTGATATCTGATTTGGATCCATTAGTTCTTTTACGTAAGGATTGTCCATTTGTCCTATGTACAGTGCAGAGTTTGGTTTTAAAAAATGACGTCAAGGTACCTCAAATAGAGGAGTGTTTTTTGGGTACAACAGTTAAGAAAGTGTTGTTCTAGGTCAGCCATGAATATATTTGCATATTGTGAAGCCATGCTAGTATCCATGGCAGTTCTGTTGATCTGGAGGTATGTTTTATTGTCAAAAGTGAAATAGTTGTGTGTGAGCATGATGTTGCAGAGAATGGTGACTGTGTGGGCTTTGTCCTTATTTTGAATGGTGTTCCTGACAGCCTGTAGTCTCTCTTTGTGTGAGATGTTAGTGTTAAGAACTTCTATGTCCATTGTGGCTAAGATGGTATTGTTAGGGAGGTCATGAGTGGACTCAAGTTTCCTTAGAAAGTCTGTGGTATCTCTTAAGTAGCTAGGTGCATCGGTGGCATATGGTTTGAGTATGGAGTCCACATATCCAGATATCCCAACAGTGACTATATTAATCCTTGATACAATGGTCTATTGGGGTTCCCTGGTTTGTGTATTTTTGGTAGTAGGTAGAAGGTGGCTGGTTGAGGTTCTTATGACATGTCATCCAGGATTTGTTCACACATGTTTTCATGGATGTTTTTCATAAAGTCTCATATTTCCTTTTGATATTTTGTGGTTGGGTCTTTAACTGTGATACACTGTCTTCCAGGTGAGGCTTGACAAAATCTGAATAGAATAGAATGGTGCTATTACTTCCTAGCCTCTCTCTGTACCCAGAAACATTTGCAAGTGAAGACAGGTGAGGGAAGGAATAACTGTCTCATCTCTCCCCATTGGCTGATTCTCTCTTTTAAGTGAACCCAATTCCTCATACTCCCTTTATCTCATCAAATCAGGTTTGGGAATACTCATTTGCAGAGATAATGTCTAGTTCCACCCTCTACCTCTATAAGGAAAGGAGCCCTGCTGAGCTTCACAGGCTCTATGGGGAAGTAATAAGAAGGAGGTGTGATCATGGCATGCACACATAAATCCACCCGACATCTAAACAGATTGATAAGTCAAGTGTTTGCAGGTCAACTGTTACCAGAATGGAGTGCTTATTTGTCTCAAATTAGAAATGAGATGCTTGTGGTGACAGATAATAGAGATGAGAAGCATAAGAAGGGAGGGAAACTTCCCTCTTTTCTTCTCGTTATCAGATTCACTTGATTTAATGCAAGGCATGCACGGTTAATGACGGTTTTGAGTGATACCTGTATGTTTTATAGGTGTATAAATTGGTTGTAGTAAAATCTTATACATCCTATATCACTAGGTATTATTTCAGCCTATTACAGGCAATATCTATCCAGAATTGACTGGATTGTATTAATCTGATCCTAGTTTAATGATGCCTTAACATTTTTATGGGAGAATTTAATGTTTGCAATATCCATGTTCCTTATTTGAAAGTGTGACTTATAGGTTCTCATCTTCCCTAAATTATGAAATCCTTCAGCTAATAAAGGAAAATGATTATGCTTTTCAAAAAAAAAGGAGGAAAGAAAAAAGAGAGGGAGAGAGAGACAGAGAGAGGCAAAGTCATTTAACAAGCCATATAGCTGTCTATTGTAGGATTTTGCATAGTAATTGTAATTTAGCTATTAGAAATGCTAAAAGGCAGTTTATCAATCGTAGCTTGCAATTCCAAGGGAAAAAGAAAACTTCACTATTTAACGATGACAACATTTTTCAAGTATAGTAAGGAGGACCAAAAAAAAAAAAAATGACTGTAGATTGATAATGGGTTTATCAATATTACTGTTAAAGCCTCTCCAGAAAAACACAACAGTTAGTGGTATTTACTTATTTTGGAATTGTTTATATTAAGTTATCCAGTTTGCTCCTCTGATAATCAGTAAGACCAGAATCAATATGAATCAATAAGTTCAAGTATCAAGAAGATTCACACCGGTAATGCATGTCTACAGAATGAGGTACATAAGCCACTTGGGAATCTTTAAAGAAAGTTCCCTGACTTCCACACAGGAGAAAATACTGGTCTTGAAGGAGACATCTTACCTCAGGTCTCCTCTCTTTGATAATGCAATGACATCTACAGCACTGTCTGTTGGGAGCGGGCAGGGGAGATCAGGGCCAAGATTTTAGCAGTTTTACAGTGGAGTGGGTTTATATGATTTTATTAATTTTTAGCTAAATATGGTTTTACCTGTTTTTATTCTTTTAAAAACTTTGTACTCGTATGCTGCCTTCAGTGTAATTTTAGTAGTAGTAGTAGCAGCAGCAGCAGCAGCAGTAGTAGTAGTAGTAAGAAGAAGAAGAAGAAAAGTCAGCAGCAGCATGTGCTGCCAAGTCAATTCTGACTTATGGAGACCCTTTTGTATAAATGGAATGAATGAATGAATGAATGAATGAATGAGAAAGACATAGGTGTATTTCTTATTATTTCCCTTTCCCCCCACTCTGGGGGTGGGTGGGTGATGCATCCCTCAAAGGGTCGTTAGGATAAGAGATTGGCCTCAACCTTAGACTGCTATAATTGTATCTTGTGTCATTCTTTGGCTTCTTGTGTAGATTTAACACATCATTTTACTTTCACATCCCTCCAAAAGCAGGAATCCACTGGTAAAGCATCCCTGACAGGACAATTCAACCTCTGTTTAGAAACCTTAAATGAAGGAGAGTTTACCATTTTCCATAGTAGCGCATTCCCTTGACACTCTCATCCAAGTCATTGTTGAAAAGTTCTTCCTCATGTGTAGTGAGCATTTCCTTTCTTACAATTTGAATCCATTACTTTGGGCCTGGAGTCACAGAAAACGTGTTCAACGTGCCAGCCCTTCAGATACTTGAAGACTAGAGACAGGCACAAACAGAAGCATGAAAAACCATGAACTGGGCTGGATCATGGTTTGTTTCGGAGATCTCGTTTTGCTGAAATGAAATGAACTGCCAAATATTTGTGCAGGTGCCTGCCTGTTAGCTGAGTGATAGGCGCATGTGCATAAGCAGCCGGTCTGGCTCTGTGCATGCACCTGTGGTGGCAGTGGCAGCGGAGGTGCAACAGCAGCAAGTAGCGCCACCAGTGGGCACGAACTGAAAACCAAACTGCAAACTGGTTTGGTTTTCCAGTTGGTTCATGCTGGCTCGTGACTAACCATTTTCCAGGTTCGTGTCTATCTCTGTTGAAGACAACTATTATATTGCCTCATTTTTTCACTTCTTCTGGATGAGCACATCCAGCTCTCTTGGTTGTTCTTCATAGTGCTTGGTTTCCAGATCTTTTACTATCAGGACATAGTTCTCTGGACACCTTTCAGCTCTTCAATGGGCTTCTTAAACTGTGATGCAGGCTGGAGTTACATTAGCTTATGTTTTATGCCACCTAATCCATCATCATGTCGACTGCTGACTCATATTCATCTTGTGGCCTATGAGAATCTTTCTATATTCACTGCTACCAAGCCAGGTAGCACCTTATGGGCAAAATCTTCATCATGTAGGAGTAACATAAAGTCACACCTATGCAAATATGTCAGGCATTACACCAGGCAATCAGAAATTGCACAATTAAGTTGTGCGATCACTCGTGTGTCTCTGGTGTGACCAATTGCACAATGCACTGGCCACAGTGCTTCTTGGACAGCTGTTCACTGTTGTAACTACCATGGGCACAATGTTGAGTTCTGCGAGCCATTGCATCTCATCTCAAAACCATAGGGTTGCCATATGTCCTCTGTCACAGGTTAGCAATGCGGGAGGGGGCATAGATCCCTGCACAAGGGATTTTTGCTCCCTCAACTGGATCAGGGCAAGAGACTTAGGGAAATGGAAGTTTCATTTCACCATCATTGAGGGTTGTGGGCAGGGTAGCTGCCTATATAAGGCATCTCTGCCCTCTTCCTTTCCTCTTGCTTGGGAAAGCAAAATGGGTCTGTAGCAATCACCCTGCTTTGGCTGAGGTAGAAGATTATTTGCATTTACCAATGAGAGCTGTTGGGAGGCGGAGCCAGAGAAACTAGAAGGGAGGGGTGAGTCAGAGTCTAGTTAGTTCAGTCAGAGACAGAGTTTGGAGAAGGAGTTTGGGGGTTTGAGGCAGAGAGAGTGTTTAAGGAGTGATTAGTCAGAGTGTGACCTGTATTAATTAAGATAGGAGAGGTTAAAGTAAAATACTGAAGCTTTGTGTAACATTAAGAATGTGCTTAAGAATTATTCCTGAAACAACTTGTAATCAATAAACCTGTTTCTGTTTAAAAGTTCAGTACTGAATGGACCTCAGTCTTTCATAGGAAATATAGGTTGATAAAGAGATCAACTGGTGGCAGCGTGTTAAAGGGCGTGTTGGGATACTCGTGTGAGACCTGAGTTTGGTGAAATAAGCAGGGGCCACGGGGTAAACACCACAGGGTCCCAGTGCGAAATTAGCTGGTCACTATGGGCCCAGACAGGATTTTTTTGGTCCATCCCATCTGATTGGCATATTAAACAAAACATAAGTTGGAAGTTTTTTGCCTGTCGTACACTCATGAGAAACTGCAGGGCTAGTCCATTTGGGCCATGATAAATAGATCACACTGGAGGGTAGTGTGGAATGGAAGGATTAGCAGTGAGTTCCAAAAGGGCACCCGGGAGGGCGGTAGCCCACCCAACATCCCTCCAATGTGGATCATGAGATTCCGTTCCTGGGGGGAGGGGGATGCTGGGGGTGTGTGTGCCCCTGGCCATCACTCAGTTAAGGACATGAAGCCTGGGGTGGGGGCAGCTGGGGTGAATCACCTGGTTTTTGCCAGACGGTGACCATGATGATCCAGGACTTGGATGTGCCCAAGTTAAGGCAGGAGTGGATGTCACTGAGACATCCCACCCCCCAGCTCCTGACCCAGGTTTCCACAGTATGGTAGGTTGCACTGCAGAATGGTGGTTGATTATAGTTTTAAAGTTAAACAAAGTTGTGGGCCTAGGTGGACACTAATTGTGTCTCGTCTCATTATTCCAGGCTTGGAGGGGAAAGACAGTCCTTTATTTGCAAGGCTAGAGAACAACCCTCTTTTTGAAAGTGTCCTATATCCACCAAAGTGTCATTGGGCCACCAAAAGCAGGGAGCGCAGGGGCCTTGAGGTCCCTCCACAGTGTGGAGCAGTTTCACCAGGAATAGGGAAAAGTGTTCACCCATTCACATTCTTCTTCACTCAGGAGATACATCCTGTAATTCTCTTTGATTATAAATATAATCTCTGACTTTTTCCTTCGTAGGTAGAAATTAGTACCTTTCATCGTCTGCACAGTGAACGTCTCTTTTCACCTCTTTTTAGTGATGCTTGCCCCCTTTTGTTGTGATATGTGTGCAGCTACCCTGTGTAGGCAGCACTATCCTCCACAATCAGGGAATAGATTGAATGGAGGGCTGGGGGTCAGGATGAATGCGTGGGTAGCTGTCCCCTGAGGTGGCTACCTCATTCTGCCTAATGGAAATGTCAGCTCTGGGATAAATGAGGAAAAAGGTGCTTGGAAACAACTACTCTGAGCACGTAGCACTCAAAAGACACATCTGAGTCTGTCTGTAGTTCCCTAAGCACCTTGTGCTTCTTCCCAAGAAAATGAGAACTTCTATTTTTCCATCCTTGTTCATGCTTAATGGGATTTCCCAGAAGTTCTGTTCTTATTAGCCCACCAGCATGTGAAGGGGGACTCATGCACGGGTTATAATATTATAATGATGATAAACTTAGAACTGCAGAGCTGGAAAGAACCCTATGGATCATTGTGTCCAGCTCCCATCAAGGGGGTACAGTAGGAAATTGAATTCTCAACCTCTGTCTCTATAGCCAGATACCTAAACCACTGAGCTATCTGGTAGTTGCCTTCAGTAATGGAAAGAGAAACTGGAAATTGTGTTTCCTTTTGTCACGTACTGATTAAGGACAAGAGGAAAAAAATTGCGCCCAGTTTCTTATCTTCTCATTCCCTACGGGCTCCCACATTTTTTTTTCCACCCGAATAGGCTGAAGCTATTGAGGACCATAGAATAATAAAGCATCATAGAATAATAAAGTTGGAAGGGGTCTATAAGGCCATTGAGGCAAATGCCCTGCTCAATGCAGGAATACAAATCAAAGGATATCTGCCAGATGGTTGTCTAAATGTCTCTTGAATGCCTCCAGTGTTGGCGCACTCACCACCTCGCAAGGTAATTGGTTCCATTGCCATACTGCTCTAACAGTTAGGAGGTTTTTCCTGATATTCAACTGAAACCTGGCTTCCTGTAACTTGAGCCCATTGTTGCATGTCCTGCATCCTGGGATGGTTGAGAACAGATCCTGCCCCTCTTCTGAATGACAGCCTTTCAAGTATTTGAAAAGTGCCATCATATCTCATCTCAGCCTTCTTTTCTCAAGGCTAAACATGTTCTTTCAGTCTTTCCTCCTAGGGCTTGGTTTCCAGTCCCCTGATCATCCTGGTTGCCCTCCTCTGAACTTGATCCAATTTGTCAGCATCTTTCTTGAAGTGTTGTGTCCAGAACTGGACACAGTACTCACAATGAGGCCTAACCAATGCCAAATAGAGGGGAACTAGTACCTTGCAGGATTTGGAGAACCTACCACTGGCATTTTCCTCAACACTTGGGGTTGAGCCATGGTTGTTATATTGATATATCCCATGTTTTCAACTCAGTGTGGCAGATAACATGATTTTCTTTCTCTGTACTTTCTCTTTAGAATAACAACCCATTGAGCAAAGCCGGGAAAGATCACTCTTTTTTCAGATGACGGTTCCCAGAATCTGCCAGCCAAATTAGCCAGTCATCTGAAGATTGTTGTTGTTGTTTAGTCGTTAAGTCGTGTCCGACTCTTCGTGACCCCATGGACCAGAGCACGCCAGGCCCTCCTGTCTTCCACTGCCTCCCGGAGTTGGGTCAAATTCATCTTGGGCGCTTTGGTGACACTGTCCAACCATCTCGTCCTCTGTCGTCCCCTTCTCCTGAAGATATCACTTCTTATATCTCTGCCAGTGAGATACGTCAAGCTCAGCCGAAGGTCCCAAGGTAGAGAGGGCAAAGATAGAAGAACTGAACTGTGTTTGATAGGCCTGTGGTGAAGGGCAAAAGGTCCTCCAGCCAGCATCATGGGGTTTAGAAATGAGACCTCTCAAGCTCTAGTTAAATGCTTTAACCACTACACAAAACTGTTTTTTGTTTATTTGTTTTTAAGGTATCTGAGGCAAATCCTCCACCATGGCCAAAATCCTGGACAACCTCCAAAAGTAAGTGTAAGTGCATAGTGGTTTTCTTACTTCTGGCTTGTCATTTGTTACATGACCGAGCACACAGCTAAACACACTGTCATTTTGCTGACCTTACAAGCAGAGGATCATGATGGACAGCCTGCAATGTGGGTAGGCTTGCTTGCATGACTGCCTACTTACACTGCATGAATCCAACAGGATTCTGGCCACTAAATCACACTCCCAATCCCGTCCTGTATATCTAACTCCTGGGCATCTGTCATAGAAAATGCAAAGCCTAATATAAAAAGCACGTCCATTTGTCCAATTCCCTTACAGGGCATTTTATAGGACCACTCAAACTATCTGAGCAATGACATGCACAAATGAAGAGACAGGTATTTTAAAAGAAATAGGGAGTTGAAAATGGATAATCAATCTCATTCTACTTCCAATGTATGGCTATATAATCTCTTTCATTTTTACTTTCTTTTTTATATGTGCATAATGCTGGTGATACTGCCTAGATAATACAAAGCAAAGGAAAAGCAACGTGTGCTCCTTATATACCATCCCATAGTGCTTAAAGCACTCTCTGGGCAGTTTACAATTTAATTATGCAGGCTACCCATTGCCCCCACCACAGCAAGCTGGATTCTCCATTTACTAACCTCGGAAAGATGGAAGGCTGAGTCAACCTTGAGCTGGCTACCTGAGCTCATTGGGACTGAACTCAGGTTGCGAGCAGAGTGTTGACTGCAGTACTACAGTTTAACCACCGTTGGGCTCTTTTATACAAAGCCAACAGTCATGATATGTTTTAGAGATGGGAAATGTTTTTTCCATGCTGGCTGTGGAATTTTGGGAAATGTAGTCCAAAAACCAAACCTTTACCACCTCTACCAATATCGCTGTACATGTCCCAAGACGCTTAATTTGCGGGTGCACCAGATCAATGAATCAGGCCATAAAAATCAATACAGCAAAAGTTGTAAAGGTGTTGTCAAAACTTTTCCAATCAGTTTTTATGTGTAGCCACAATGGAAGAGATCAGCTTCCAAATTACACCAGATGAAACAGATCACCCTGAGAAAAATATGCGCCACAGTGGCCTGACAGAGAAGACATTATATTCATGAATTACTGGTGCCCTTTATAACTCACTTAAAGATGGAGTAATGCACAGAGCCACCAGTGACTCGGTAAAGGTCTGAGGCTAGTAAAAGAGAAGATGAATATGTTCTTAACGCTGGCAGTGGGTACCACTCAGAATAAGCAAATGCAACTTCGAAGTATGAATTTCAATTAAGTTATTCCTTATTGTACTGTTCAATAAGAGGTAGGGCCAGTTGCTCCCCTGTTCTTGAATTGAAGCAGCATCCTTTTTACGGTGGTTGAATGCTACTTTAATGACATTCTGTTTTGAAGGAGAAACCAACACAGAGATTCTTGAGAAACATACATTGCTGTGCTTTGAACTGGGTGGTTACACAAGAAATAAACACTCATACTTGAGTGTATATGTGTGTGTGAGAGAGTGAGTGTGAGATAAAGAACAGCACTAGTGAGATTCAATTGCTTCAGTCATCAGTTTGCTGGAGAGCAGAGTGAGAAGGTGCATAAGGAATGCCCCTAGAATATGTCTTCCCTACAAAATTATAGCATTGCAATTCCACTTATATTTTCATAGTTTCATCCTAGGAATACTGAGATTTGCAGTTTGGTGAGTGACTCAGAATTCTCTGATGCAGTTCAAGGAAGGTTTTGGAACGGAAGTACTTCTTGCTACCTTGATAGATGACTTACACTACTGTGGTATGGATTGGGGGAGAATGAAACCTGATGGTTTTTCTGGTCTTCTCACTGGTCCTTGATACCAGGGATGGGGACTCAAGTTGGAGGACTTGCTGTCAAGTCGGACTTGAGTCACACCGGTGACTCGACTTGAACTCGACTTCAGGTGTTTTTTTCCAGTGACTTGGATTTGACTCATGACTGGGGATAAAAGGTTGTTTTTAATACGGACTTGGGGCTTGGGACTTGGTACCAAAGACCCAGACTTAGACTTGGGACTCAGACCCAAAGACTTGCCAACATCCTTGCTTGATACCATCAGTCATGGACTTCTGGACTGTTCATCTTACATGGCCTTAGAAAGCACTTCATTAATATAGTTCCAGTCCTTGAAGGAATGGGCTCAGAAGGTTGTTCTGTTGGCCAATCACATTTTGTTCCATATTGTTTACCTGGTTGTTAAGACCAAATGTAATTGTTGGAGAGTGATCTCTGGATGTTTGAACTGCAGTATCATCAGGATAGAGATGAAAACTTCTCTTTTTGGCTCTGATCACCACAGGGAGACTTGGGGACTTTTTAAAGTGATGACTGAAAGCGTTTTTAACATGAATGAACTAAGATTATGCAGACAAGATGGATCTGCTGAAATTGAAGGAACTAAATTGTTTTTCAAGAGGCCATAGATCAGAACAATATTAACAGGGCCATATCTTCTCAATTGTATGATGCAAAACTCTTGGCTTATTTCTATGGATTTTTCTCCCCATGGAAAGTTACGACGCTCCTTTGAACCATATTTACTGTGTAATTAAGGGCTTTATAAAGAGAGTGAAGACACTGTGAAAATCTTACTAGGCAATGATTTAGACTAATGCAGTACACCATTTGCCACTGATTATTTTAGTTAGCTAAGCCATAAAGTCCCTTTTAAATACAAATAGGAAGAACCTGAGCCATTAATAATTATTATGGCAAATGTCACAGATTTCAGATTATAAAACTTAATAGACTATTGCCATTAAAACATGTGCTTCTTATAATGAGGCTGTTACTGACCTGGGTTCTTTTCTTGCCCTCTGCATTGCTTTTCAATACTTATTTTTAGCAGCTCTGCACCCCAAGAATATATCTAATTTAAATATATACTGTATATACACAAAGTTCCCATGTAGGTGCTATGATATGGAGCCAGCTCTGTTTCACAGCCTGCATGGAAAGGTGGGGCAAGACAGACAGGTACATATTTCAATCAGCATAGATAGAGTGAGGCATGAACTGAACTATGAACCAGAAAAACCAATGAATCCAGATGATTTGTGGTTCATTTCGCAAACCAGTTTGGGGGTCCTGTTTTGCTGAAATGAATCGAAGTGCCACACTTCTCTCCCCCCTTGACTCTTCATTTTGTTTGGCAAAAGGGGATGGCCACTGACCCCCTTCCCATTGCCCCTGTTACCTCCCTCCCTGTTCCTGTCACTGCTGCCTCCACCGCCACCACTGCCGCCACCCTCCGCAAAGGCAGCCTGCCACTTCTGTGCATGCGCCTCCCCAGTTGATAGGCAAGTGCATGCGCAGAGGCAGCAGGCTGGCTCCTGAAAGCTGGGCCCAACGCTTCTGCACCTGTCCTCGCCTATCAGCTCAGCAGGTCTGTCAGACATGAACTGGGTGTTCATGGCTTGTGGTTCCTGATTAGCCATGAACCATGGATCAGCCCGACTCAGTGTTACTCCAGTTCATGCCCATCTCTAATCATAGTCATACATCTTTGAAATACAGTACATACGAGATCCTGCAGTAAAATTCAAACTATTCCAAACTTAGTAGTTATTTGATTAATGTATGCACTGCTTTCAGGGCAAAACATGTTTCAGTCCAGGGAGGACCGTTGGGCATAAAAACGTTCTCTGCAGGATCCTGTCTTTATGCATATTTTATGCATAAAACAAATATGCTGTTTTCCCCAGGGACATCAACTCAACAGACAAGGTCCTTCTGTTTACTGATTGACTGGCCAAAAGCCTCTTGTGCAAGTTACGCAAGAATGGAAGGAAGAAGTGTTTAATTCCTAAAAAGTCTCCTCCTGCCAGTAATATCATCCAGTGGCAGTGATGAAAGATTTCCTCCTTCTATTCCACAGTTCCCACCGCTTCTAAACAATGAAACTAAACTGAAGCTACACTGTTGAGATGAATCAGGAGCTGGATTGGGGGTTTTGAAGTGGATTTAAAGTCTTGTGGTGCTCCAGCTTCCTATTTTTCCAGGTCCCTTATCTTGTCAAAAAACAAAACAAAACACATGTCCTTCTGCTGTGGTGTTAGACAAGCCATGGGAGAGAAGGGGAAGTCTTTAATTATCAAAAATCCCTCCTAGCTGAAGATGTCATCACCCTTCCACAAATGTAACTTATGTAAGATGATTTGTGCCATTGTTTACTAGCCAACAGACCTACAGTAGCTTTGTCAGGGTTAAAATCCCACGTAGCTCACCCTCCTTTCAGTGCCCTTTCTATTCTCTGCTACTCCTTTTTCTTTTGTACCCTTCACTCCCCTCTCCCATTTTTTTTAAAAAAAGTCCTGGCACTCAATCAAGTTTATCTAAATGATTATCCCATAATATCCCAGGCAGCATGGCTCCAAATTAATGAACATGATGGCACACATCAAGATAATTTCTGAACGAAACTCTCTGAAATCTTTAATGTGAGGTGCCACATAACTCGTTAGGCAAGACAAAATAATTGGGGTGCTTCTGAGGGCCCCTCCAAATCATTTTCATGTCTGGCTCACAGCTTATATTTCAAGTCAGACTCAGAACCCATCCCAAACATTGACTTCCACATTTATTAAAAATCTGTCCATCCACTTGTGAGCAAATAATCAGGTGCCCTGACAAGTCTATTTTAAGACAGGTCAACACAAACTTATTCTTCAGATTTGGTGAAAATGCATGCAGCTGTTTCTATGTGATGTTGTAATAAGCAGAGAAACAGATATAATCTTTTATTTGCACAAATTTAAAGCATCCTTTTCTGCCCACCTGAGTTCCCAAGGTGATTTACAACATATTGCAGCGATCAAGAGTAGATTAAAATCATTCAAAACAAACTTTGAAAATTCAAAAACAGATTTTTTTAAAAAAGTTTTAAAACATTTAAAAACGGATCTAAAACATTATCTCACAGCCAGTTATGTATTCTACCCATTACACCTCCTGGCTCACTGAGAGGACACACACATGCATATGATTAGGCACTGCATGTATACTTCTGTTGGTGTTGCGATGTGCTGTCAAGTCGCCTCTGACTCATGGTGACCCTATGAATGAGCAATCTCAAAAATGTCCTGTCCTCAACAGTCTCCTCAGCTCTTGCAAATTCAAGCCTGTGGCTTCCTTTAAGGAGTCAGTCCACCTTGTATTTGGCCTTCCACCTTTTCCAGTATAAGTTCTGTAGTTGTGGTAAACCAGAGTAAAGGTAAAGGTAAAGGTTCCCCTTGACATTTAGTCCAGTCGTGTCCGACTCTAGGGTGCTCATCCCCGTCTCCAAGCCGTAGAGCCAGCGTTTGTCCATAGACAGTTTCCGTGGTCACGTGGCCAGCGTGACTAGACACGGAACGCCGTTACCTTCCCACCGTGGTGGTACCTATTTATCTACTTGCATTTACATGCTTTCGAACTGCTAGGTTGGCAGGAGCTCGGACAAGCGACAGGAGCTCACTCCGTCGCGTGGATTCGATCTTACGACGGCTGGTCTTCTGACCTTGCAGCACAGAGGCTTCTGCGGTTTAACCCGCAGTGCCACCACGTCCCACAAACCAGAGTAAAGAAGGGCATTTCTTACCTTCCCAATGGAGAATGCCACTGAATGATGGAGAAACATTGCTACTATTTCTTTGGCCACATGTTAAGAGACCACAAAATGGATTGTAACAGTTGATCATTCAAGGTAAAATAAATGGGGAAAGAAATATTGGAAGAATATACAACTTCTCGGCTAAAGAACTTTGGGAACTAGTTTGGATGCAACCAAAGCTGATGATTAAGTTGTCATATTCAAAGTCATGACAGTCTAAGTTCTGATAGGAGAAGATCAAGAAGGTTGGCTATATACTTTGACAAGGTGTACACTCGGTAATCTAAGGAGAACTAGGGATTACGAGAACTTTGGAAACTTCCCTAGTAACAGACAAACATACGGGAAGAATGGCAGTTACTGTGACACTGACACCAGTGGCAGCTGGTGACTCCAGTTTCAAGGGTGCAGGGAATCCACTGTGGGTTTTAGTCTGCACTTTATTGGAATTCTCCAAGGCACTGAACTTCTTTTGTGGACCGAAGCCACCAGCTGCCACTGCACTGATGGTGTGATTTCCCTAGCTGTCCCTATTTCCCCTGTCTATCATCACATTGCTTCCGCCCTGTGCATGTATCTCGTTACAATGACATTTTAAGGCATGTGTCACATGTGAGATCACACCCTCACTCCTGCCAACTGCTTCAACAGTCAAGATGTTAAGGTGCAAAATGTTTGTCATTTGTGCCAGCCTCAACGAATGCTGTCATCAGCTTTCAATCAAATTAAATTTACTCCTTGTTACAAAACCGATCCTTTGCCTGCACTAATTAATCTCTTCTGTATGCTTCAGGCTATAAATAACTCAATAGATGCGATTTTAAATGGGAAGGAATCAAGCAAGCAAGCAAGCCTGGCAGTAAAGTTTTCCTCATATTATTTAATTTCTCTCTGCCCGCCGCTCCCCCCCCCCCCCAGTTCTTTTTTGACAAATTTCTACATGAAGATAAGAACCTTGCCAGGATGCTGAATAGCTCTATCTGGGTCTGATGCGGCTTTAAACATATGGCTCTAAAATTCAGAACAGATCTATCATTTGGCCCAGTCCACATAATTGATTCATAAGTCAGCTGCATCAGGCAGCTTTTGATGGTATCTTTATAAATAGGTTGCGGTTTTCAAAAATGCCTGATGATATCTCTCATATTGACATGAAAGACATTTGGAGGTTGGAAGAGGCTATATAACTACGGGTGCTCTCAGGCTAGGCAACAAGAGACGCTTGCTCCTGTGCAAATAAAAATAAAAACACCTATAATCGTGTGCATGTGTGTGTTCATTTATATTTATATTTGAAATATTTTTAGTAGGATTTTGAACAACATACAGTATAGTCATTTCATGATACTTAACATTCTGTATCAGGGTTGACCACTATCATTTTGGTGCCTGAAGTGTGCTTCAAGATGGCACCCATAGCTATCATCCCACCCCCTCCACCTGCGGAACTTGACAGACTGCCAGTTGAATGACATTTCAACTCTGGTGATGGGCTAGAGATGTAAAATTTCTGAAAATTTCCATTTTTTCCAGAAAAAAAAAACTTTTTTCCCCTGTTGTTTTTTCCGGGGGGAAATGAATTTTTTAAGGAAAAGGTGTTGGGTTTTTTTCCCCCTGAAAAGAAAGGAAGTTTTCATCTCTAGATGGGACAGCAACTTCTGCCACACTGGAGGGTGTTGGAGTAGAGATTCTAGGACAGTTCCTACGGCATAGATCAGGGGTCTCAAACTCAATTTACGTGGGGGCCGCTGGAGGCAGAGTCTGGGTGAGGCTGGGCCGCATCAGATTTTCCACAAGAAAAGCTTTGTTAAAAAAATTCCAATCTTCTCAAATCTCTTTATTTTTTAACACAAAATAAGATGAAAAAATAAATAAACAAATTAAGAATTAATAAGAAAATCAATCAATCAATCAGTAATTAATAATAATAATAATAATAATAATAATAATAATAATAATAATAATAATATTTCTCTAGTGAGCGACTATATGTGGTTTCTTCAGTCTTCTATATCTGCTTTATTCAGATTCAAATATCTGCATTAACAGATCTTTAACCTTTAATCTTCTAAACATGAATTGTCCTGAACATGAATGGAACATTGAAGAACATGAACTGTTCTTCTGAACATGGCTTCTCTTGCCTACTCCTTGCTGCTAGAGACCTGGCAGCGCTTCCTCTTGCATAGCTGAGCCACATTTGGCTTGAGAGAGGAAGCAGTTGAGACCCTCAGTATGGCTTGAAGATGATCATCAGTCAGTCTGGACCTGTACTTGGACTTATTGAAGTTCAAGGTGGAGAAGAGCTTTTCGCACAAGTATGTGCTCCCAAAAAGGCACATGGTCCGCTTGAACATTCGGGAAAGCTCAGGGAAGCTGGGGGTCAATTCTCTCAAAAATTGCCCAAGCTTGTCTGCTTTTCCACTCACCTCCCTGAACTTCGCTTTGAGTTCAGAGTTGCACTGCAGGTCAATGAGCTCCATTTGAAGCACAGGAGGGGCATCTTGCACATCAAAGGAGAAGGGGTCCACAAAAATTTGAAATGTGGCTCTGTGCGTCCAGAAGAGGGCCCCTCTCCCTGCCTGGCAGTCTTCTCCCTCAGGGGTTTGGCGCCACCGGGGCTTCTGGTTTTAGGTCTCTCTCTCTCCCCCCCCCCGCTCTTCGCGGGTCACCTGGCGAGGCTGCTGCTGCTGTCGCCTCGTCCTCTCTGCGCTTCTCCTTCCCCCCGCCTGGCGCTCCTCCACTCCCTGTGCACACACACACCCCTAGCAGCTGCATGCACCCCTTCTGCAAGGCTGGCCCCATCAGCAGAGTAATCTCTCCCCCCTACCCAAGGGCTAATGGGGCTTCCTGGGGCTTCTTGACTCCCACTCTGGCAAAATGCCGTGGTCTTGCCCAGTGTGGCTCAGGGAGACGGGGGGGGGAGGGGAGCGCGCGCGAGAAGGCTGTTCTCTCGGCAGCACCCCCTCCCGCGGCACGTCTGGGCAGGGAGCGGAGGAGTGCAGCAGCCTCGCCAGGTGACCCGCGAAGAGCGGGGGGGGAAGAGAGAGAGAGAGAGAGAGACCTAAAAGCAGAAGCCCCGGTGGCGCCAAACCCCTGAGGGAGAAGACTGCTGGGCAGAGAGAGGGCTCCCCTTCTGGATGCGTGGGCGCTTCGGGGGGGCAGGCGGGACCCAGCCCCTACGAGGCGGGGAGGAAGCCCCACGCTCACCAAATAGGTGCCGCCGCAGCTGCTCCCGCTCCTTAAACTTTCATATTAAGGCGGGGCCACAAACTATCATCCTGCAGGCCGCAATTGGCCCCCAGGCCGCATGTTTGAGACCCCTGGCATAGACAGGTCCATCTGCCCAAGTCTAGTTGCTGCCAATGCTGGGAAGCAAAGGGTTGTCCCTCTCATGCTGAGCCACTGCTCTCCCCATATCACACCTAAACACAGACACTCTTCACAACATAGGTTCAGTTCTCTCCCTCTCCAACTTCAAAGCAGTGTTCACCGCCCTAAGGGAAACAAGTGGAAATGGTGGCACTTCCAGGAGTAAGGGGCCACTTTATCCCCAAAGCTAGTTCCTTTTCTTGCCCTACACTCTGAGGAAGTTCTGGAAGCTAAGGCGCAATGGGAAGAGTGATATCTGAGACGAGGCAATCTCAGAACGATGTCTCAGAGACCATGCCTTGGTTCGGATGACTTCCTCAGAACTGGTATTCAAGAAAAGGAGCCATCCTTGAGGAGATATCCTCTTGGAAGCACGGCCACCTCTGCTTGCTTCTGTTATGACAGAACATACTGCTAGGAAGTCAGAGGAGAAAGAGAATTTAATACATGCATGGTGGCCCTTGGCTTTGTGCAGAAGAATGGGGAACTGGGACATTTGTCACCCTACTACCCTGCTGCCTCAGTAGGCCTGATGGTTAGGCCAGCCCTGCTGTTCCTCAGCATGTGTTTCAATGGATCAGAATGGCAGGGAGCTTCTGCTGCTTCACCTGTTGAACATCAGCTGCCTAAGGCAATACTTCAGGACTGTTTAATGGAAAAGTGTCGAGTGTAATACCTGCATACCCATTTGTCTTATCAGACAGTCATGGTAGGAATGAGGCTGAGAAACAGGAATGAGGTGATAGCAGAGAGGGCAAAGAAGGGTGTAGTACTGTGGATGTTTTGGCCTGGAGCTGTCTAAAACCTGGCTTTATAACATGCAAAAGCTGAAAAACAGCCCTGACAATTGCTTTGTGTTTGGGTGAAAAGTGGTTAACCGATGGGGAAAGGAGTCAGCTTCTGGGATTTTCCCTTGTGTGGTCTCACTTTGTGAATGGTAGAGAGCAGGAAAAGGTATCATGTAGACCATGTTGACGGCTGCCATTGGTGTTGTCAACATTCAAGCTGCCCTTTGCTATGTAACGCTTGGCATTCTTTTTTCTGCTGGCAATACAGGAACGATATTGTGCAGCAATACCGGGCCATTTCCTGGCTTTTTGAATCATGAGTACAGAAGCACAACATCCCACATTCATGAACCAGAGACTATTTAAAAAAAATTGAATTCTCATCTAAGTCCAGTGGGTTTAATGGCCGATATCTTATTCAGGAAACATTGAGCAGAAGGGCAATGAAGTATGTATTCCTCCTGTTCTGACAGGTTTCCTTTTGCTAGTCTGGTCTCATACTTGTTGCATTACTAGTCACATGACCAGTCACATGATGGTGCAGCTGCCAGAAGCAGTGTTTACAATTACATGTTTACCTTTCCACCCCAAATACCATATTGTCCGGTGCATTTTCCTCTACAATGCACACTTCTAAAATACATTTTTTTGAGCTAAGAACTATGCAGAAACCTTGAAAAAGTGCAATAACTTAGTAGGAGACTAAGTTCCAATTTGCACTTTACTCTGGTAGACACAGACTAACTTTAGGCGGGTCAGTTTATATTGGAATTCATGAAGTTATAACTCTTTAGCCAATTCTTCCTAAGTCTGGGAAACTTTTCCATTGTAGGAACTGTGTCAGAATGCACAGTAAGGTTTCTACTGTAGGTATTTTCTCTCTCTCTGATGCTTCATGTTTTGTTCTGAAATAGTATGAACCAGTACAGACTTGGTGCAAGTCTTCTGTAACTCATGTTGTGATTGTCAGCAAGGGGAGAGGGGTGACTAGAATATAAACAGCACTATGGAAGATATGGGTTGACATGTTCCAGATGTGATGTTCAACTACATCATATCAGAATGGAGAATGGCATTAAATCTGAAGAGGGAAAATTCTAAACATGGCCAACATAAGTGTTGATGTAATGTATTGAACAGCATAACAACTGGGAAACAGTTTTATTAAATTATACCCAACAGTCCTTTTTCATTTTCATCATGGCAGCAGAGGTGGATATTTTGAATTTTTAGAACTGTCCCGTCGCCTTAATTCACTTGAATATGGAAATCCATTTCCTGTTGGCAGTGCAGCATGGCTACAATTATAGAACTCAAGGGGAATTAGGCTATATGCCAAGTAGAGATGGGTAGTGGAGTGAGGACAAGAACATTTTCTAAAACAACTAAATGACAGGACAGCAACGGATAGGCTTCGCCCCCTCTCCACAGCAAATCTCATAATAAATTGATCATTTTCTGAGCTGTCACAGAGAATTCTCAGAAAAAAATGCAGAAAAATCTCTGACTTGGGAGCTTGTCTGGAACCCTCTGTGCAACTTCTTCTTCCCCAGAAAAACACAATTTGAAGTCGGTCTAACAGTAAGGGCCAGAGAGACTTCCTACTCCTCATCTATTGAGGTCTGGGGTTTTGACCTGTTGGAAGACATAGGCAATTTGGGTATTTTCCTAATTCGGTCAGTCAGTTTAGAAGGCAGAGGAACCCTCCACTCCCAAACACTCTAGAAAGATGAACGACTGGCAAATTCAGTACGAACCTGAACTTTGGAGAAGGTTCGGCTCAATTCATATGGGGCAGGGTGGAGAGAGGTTCAGTTTCTAAACATGGTAAGCAGCGTTGCGAATTTTGGTGGGCAACTGTTCCAAAATGCACGTTGACTCTCAGAAGTTACAAAAGCAGTTCCAGCTAACGTTTCTAAGAAGTACTTAATTAGTCGTCAAAATTTATTTAGCAGGTAAAAAGGTAAAGGTAAAGGTTCCCCTTGACATTTAGTCCAGTCGTGTCCAACTCTAGGGGGTGGTGCTCATCCCCGTTTCCAAGCCGTAGAGCCAGCGTTTGTCCGAAGACAGTTTCCGTGGTCACGTGGCCAGCGCGACTAGACACGGAACGCCGTGACCTTCTCACCGAGGTGGTACCTATTTATCTACTTGCATTTTTACATGCTTTTGAACTGCTAGGTTGGCAGGAGCTGGGACAAGCGACGGGAGCTCATTCCGTCGCGTGGATTCGATCTTACGATGTCTGGTCTTCTGACCTTGCAGCACAGAGGCTTCTGCGGTTTAACCCGCAGCGCCACCACATCCCTGTAGCGCCACCATGTCCTTTCTAGGATGTTATTTAGCAGGTATCATTCGGTAAATTTTAAAGTCAATGCAAATGTGTTCTTGTCTTTGTAGCCTTCCTAGTTGTGAAGAAAATGGTATTCACAGTCACAAAAATGAGAAATTGTTGCTCAGTCTGTACACAAAACTATGGCATCAAAAGAGGCCCTTTGTATCTTAAAAAGCAGTGGCTAGTTACAGTTTCTCCATCATTCCACAAACACTATGCTAAGTAAGAATGGTACAGTTCTTTTTCAATTTTTTCAGACTTCATTACAGAGAAAAGCTTTCAATCTGAAACTAAGGAATGTCAATGCTTATAAGGAAAAACTTTATAGATTATTTGCAGAAGATCTCTTGTGAGGGAGACGTTTTGTCCTATTTATTGCTTGGATCACTCACACCCTCTAGTGGGTCACCAAATGATTGCACCTGATTATTAACCTGGTTGACACTCAGGTTTGAATCTTACTGCATTTTTGAAATGACCACCGTATTACTTCAGAGGAAAAAAAAAAGATCTTCAGTCCCTTTTTTAAAAATAAAAAAAAATCTGTCAGGGTAGTAGATGGGAGCTGTGTCGCGAAATCCACAAACCACAGATTTTGTTTTGAAACCAAAATATGTTCTCAGAATCGTTCTCAAAGGTGTAGCCTTGATATTCTGCTTCAACGTGTATCACAAACAAGAAAAATGAAAGTATTGAGGCACTTTTAACAGATTTATTTCCTTGTGAGGTTTTGGGGATTACAATCCACTCAGAGAAGTTGCTCCTCAGGCGAACTGCGTGTGAGGAACTGGACTGCAGTCCAAAAAAAACCCTCACACAGACGCAAATACGTTATTATGAAAGGTTCTAAGATATTTCCCCCCCATACTTCTCAGAGTCAGACATTGTGACCGGAAGAACTAGGTCTGTGCAGTGACAAAGCTGTAAATATGGAAAATAGAGTAAATATAGTGAGAAAACAGGGTTATTTGTGAATTTTCAAGGCGACCACGAGGTACAGCATAGAACTAGGGGCATTCATGGGGTTAAACCTGTTAGGATAAAAAAAGACACCATGCGCTTAAAAGGAAAATGATTCTCCATTGCTTTTCCTCTATGCTCTTCTGGAGTAATGTTTCAGGGTTCTGTAAGGCTTAATTGAGACTAGTGCAAGGAAACACAAATGGAGAAACAAAAATGGAATAGCTTGTCAAAGGCATTCCTTTCCACATTAAACGAAAGGGTCAGCATGCTAAAAACATGGAAAGGAAAGAAGGTGAAAGAGACACCTGAAAAACCCACTGGAACAAATGAAATATCATTTTTTTTCACCGTGCACATCCCTAGTACACATCACCCTTCCAATATGGCTGCACCATCAATGTTTATCCATGGAAGGCAGATAAATTATTTCATGGGCTGGTTCACTCCCATACAGCAGGCACCCCCTTGTGAAGTTTTTATTTATCCACTTCATGCCTTATTCTTAAAATTCAGAAGATACGAACTCCTCACATTTTCCAGATATTATCAGCCAGGTGGGGTGGAACAAGTCACCATCTATTAGGAGGATGAGTTTACAGCAAAAGTTAATGACTTGGCTTTTCCCCTCAGCCTAGAGTGAAGTCCATTTCCTTTTCCACTTTGTTTCTCCTTGGTCTTTCCCCTCATCTGAAGCCCTCAGACGGTGTTTCACCTCATGAACAGAAGCAATCTCCTTCTCTTCTTCCAGCGGTGCTGTTATCAGAGGAGCCCCTCCACCTCAGAAGAAAGGCGTTCGCTATCTGTTTTTGATTACCTTGTTAGTGGCCTATTCAGCTGAGCCCCAGGGATACACACTGTTATCTCTTGGGTCTTATGTGGCAAACTTTGGCCGACTGAGTTGCTCGGGTGCCTTTCTGAAAGTTTCAACAACTCTTTCCCATCTCTCTAGAATGCAAAGGCCAGGATCTAGTTCAGTATTTACATGTGTGGAACTCCCCGCTCTGGCAGCTACGGGGTGGGGTGGGGATCTGATGAGATGCTGGTTGGGTTTGCAGTTGCAAGCGACATTGGCATGGCTCCTTGTGCCATGGGAGCTCTGCATATGTTTAAATGTTGCAGAAGATACCAGCCAACATAGTTTTAGCTACTAGTTCTCTTCTTCGTGTGCCATGCATGCCTGTGACACAGGGACAGAGATTGGAAGTATTGCTTTCTGGACTCTGGTTCCCAGAATCCAACACCTCTACTACTAAGTGGTGAATCCTTGCTAATAATAAGCGAAAATAGCAAAGACATTGCTTCCAGGGGTCCTTGGAGTGAAGATGTGATGCAAGGGGTGACTCTTGGACATCCTTCTCATCGTGCCCATTCCTTGGATATCCTTTCCCTTCCGGCTTTGTTTCAAAGATCCTTTGGAGCTAGGTATTCCTAAAGACACGTCGTGGGACATGGTGGCGCTGCAGGTTAAACTGCAGAAGCCTCTGTGCTGCAAGGTCAGAAGACCAGCCATCGTAAGATCGAATCCACGCAACGGAGTGAGCTCCCGTCGCCTGTCCCAGCTCCTGCCAACCTAACAGTTCAAAAGCATGTAAAAAAACATTAGTTACCAGCTCCACATTCTCCTCCACCCCTCTGTATATGAGGGAGTGAATGACTGAATGACTGAAAGTAATGTTGGCCCAACTTCCTCTTTTTCTGGTGCACCAGGGAGTGGCTGGATGTATGCGTGATGTGGGCGTAGCAGCCCTGATGTCCTGGGGTGGCACATGCTTCCTGGCCAGAGATCAACAAGAAGAAAGAAGCCCATATTGGCTCCTATAAAGGAATGTGAAAACTCTGTTCATGTCATTTCCATCATTTGCCCAGGCTCCCAGTGGCACTATTGGTCTTCTATAGGATTCTGAGCCTTTTTAAAATCCCCTGTATTTCATGTGCATTTTTTAAATAAAAAAATTATACATTTTGTACACATTCTTCACAGGCATTTCTACATTTTCCCCCATTAATTAGATTGTGTCTGCATGTACATTTTCCAAATGCATACATTTTTAGTCATGCCCATTTTACAAATCTATGCATAGTTTTTCATGCAGACCACTCAAATATGGGGCCCATGGGGCCCTCCAGATGTTCAGTCTAGGGCAGTGGTTCCCAACCTCGGGTCCCCAAATGCTCTTTGACTAAAACTCAGAGAAGCCGGCACCACCAGCTGTGCTAGCCAGAATTTCTGGGAGTTGGGAGCCACTGCTCTAGACTAAACATCTGGATGAACTCCTAACAAGCAATACCATTGTTTTGCTCTTGTTTCAGCATCAGCTGATGAACACATTAAATAAATGGGCAACACTCACCTTCTCCTCACACAGGTCCTTATCTTGCTGGTCCAACTATTTATTCTTGGAGCTTTGTTAATGGCTCTGAGATAATTCCTCTATTAGGGTTCTCCCGTCATCTGTATTAGAAGGCATAGAGATCACAGATTGCTTTGCTTTGCTTGTCTAGATCTGCAGAATGGGTAAACATCTCACATACCAACTTGAGATGGTCAGTTCTAATATGGAGATGGTGGTGCTAACAACTAATAGACCATGCACAAATCAATAGCACTAGTTAAAGGACCCTAGTCCAGGAAGAGCCAACCAATAGTCAAAACAGACTTGGAAGGAACAAAATGCAAACCATCTCTTTTTAAAACTTCTCCTAGACAGTCTGTCTAGGAAAATCCTGCCTGAAGAGAAAGGTCTTCATGGGCTTGCAGAAGGACAGCAACATTGGGACCTGGCTGCGCTCGCATGGGATGGAATTCCAGAGTCTAGGAGCAGCGACAGAGAAGGCCCTCTCCCATGTTCCCACCAAGTGCACCTGTGAGGATGGTGGAACCAAGAGAAAGGCCTCCCCTGATGGTCCTAATACCTGGGCAGGCTCATAATGGGAGATACGGTCTTTGAAATAACTCAGGACCCAGGCCATTTAGGGCTTTATAGGTTAAAAACTCCTTATCTGCAGGGGATGGGTTTCAAGCCCTCCTACTCTGCAGATGCTGGAAAGAGCAGATATAAAAACCTTATATATAGCATAGTCTCTGGTTCCCTCTAGTGGCCATTTCTGGTAGTACATGTTAGAAACATGTATTTCTGGGTGTTTTTTTTTTTAATTTAATATTTTCAGACAGCAGATAAATGAAACTGTGGGCATTGATCTCACAGATACAGCAGTCCTACTATAATGATGTACGCAAGGGAGGGCCCTAAATTTTCTTAGTTATCTTTTTTGGTCATTTTACTTTTCATCTCCAGATCTAGAATGAATCTTGCTGTACATAATTGCTGGAACTGGAATGCTTATTTTTCTATAATTTTTACATTTCACCCCGTGAGCTCAAGATTGCATATATAATTCTTCCCTTTCTTTCACAACAAAGAGTTCCATCCCTGTTGCCTATCAACTATAGCCCACCAGGGGAAAGAAGGAGGGCATAGTTTTTAACCTATTTAAATATAAATATGCTAATTAACCTATTTAAATATAAATATAAATATGCTTGCTATATAAATATAGCAAGCATATTTATATTTCCCAATCCCTTATACAATAGTTTGTGGATTCTTCTGCCTATTTATTTGACTGTGTTTAAACCATAACATTTTCCTTCCAGATCTGCTTCAATGAGCCTTTCGACACCCTGGTGCGGATTTCAAGTTTTCAATCAAGCTCCAGCTGAAATATATTTTTTAAGAAGTTCCAAGTATCCCTGCAATCATTCCATCCAATTCAAGGAGATAAGCAAATGGTCCATAAGCATTCACTCTTTTAATCAGACTCACACACCCATGATTCAATTTCTTTCTCTATAGGCATCTCCTGCATTCTCCCATTCACCGCTTTATCAGAAAACTTGAATTCTGACACTTAAACCCCAGTTCCTTGCATGCGTCCCTCGGGTATGTTAAAATGATTATCTTGTCCAGAAGAAAAAGTCTTCAATTACCTGGAAATCCTAGATAAAGCAAGTGAGGTTTTTATGAGTCTCACTCTTTTTGTTGTGATGTGAGATTTCCTGCTTCCTCCTGGGCCAATGGTTTCTCAAACATTCTGCCTTCGGAAAAACTGTTCCTCATTGGCATAGAATAGAGGAATTGTAAAAATGTAGACCTGGAAGGAGCCCCAAGGCTTGCTTGAGTCCAAACCTTTCTCAAAGCAAGAAGCCCTCAGCTAAAGCATCAGCATCTAAACTGTTTAAAACCCTCCAGAATCCTCTAAGGAAGTCCCCCTTAGTGTCAAGCAACTCGTAACTGTCAGAGAGTTCTTCTTAATACTTGGCTAAAACTCCTTTCTTGTAAGAGGAATCTATAATTTTGGCTCCCACCCTTTGGAACAGCACTAAGCAAGCTTGCTTCATCTTCTGTAGGGCAGTCATTCAAATCTTTAAGGACGACTGTTTGATCACCTTTCAAGCTTCCTTTTCCAGGTTAAACATAACTAACTCTCTCAGTTGTTCATCAGAGGGCCTGGTTTGCAGACTTTTACCATTTTGGTTGCCTTCTTCTGGATAGATTCTAGTTTGGGAATATGTTTGACAAAAAGAGACTTCACCTATACCAGGGAATCATTACAGTTGTAGAGGATTCTCAGAAGAGACAGTGTTCTGAGGTATCTACTCAAGTCAAATGCAATATGTCACCTCACCTGAAATGTTCTGGGACTTGACTCCTAATTTTTGGCTTGACCCTTGGTCTGACCCTTGCACTAGCAATGCTAAGAAGCAACAACAACAACTTGCTAAGAAATAATAACAACAGCAACAATTACAATCAATTGCTGAGAAATAATAATAATAATGATCAGATCTTGAACTGGTAAGAACAAATGCTACACTTTATCTTAGCCAAAGTTCTGAGAAGTGATAACACAACATCATCAGAGCTACAAAAATGGCAATAATAGGAACAGCATATTATATACCTTGTTTATATTTAACAAATACTTAGTAGTTTTTTGTTAAAAACTTGTGTCTGTTATATAATAATAATAATAATAATAATAATAATAATAATAATAATAATAATAATAATAATAATAATAATAATAATAATAATAATAATAATAAGCCTTTACTGGTTTGTAAATGATTTCTTTTTATGATAAAAGCTTTATAATTAGCAATCCAGACATTGATTTTCAGCCATTACCAATTTCTCTGTAATAATTATTGCTTCCATAATCGCTTTTGCTATAGTATCCTAACATAGATTAAGCAGCCCTTTACTACTGAGCAGCTTCATTAGCTAGAGGCACAGGCAAAAATTGGGATAGCTCAGAACTTCAGTTGAGCATTACTTAGAAGTTGAAAATGGATTGTAAAAAAATGGGTCTTCTGAAGGCATCACTGTTAAAAATGCGGCCAAAAGAAGATGATTTCAAAAATCCCAGTTTGTGCTCTCCTCACTCAAAGAACTGCTAGATAGCTCAGTGGCTTAGGTCTCTGGCTGCGGACCCAGAGGTTGGGAGTTCGATTCCCCCCTGTGCCTCCTTGACAGCGGCTGGACTCGATGATCCATAGGGTCCCTTCCAGCTCTGCAGTTCTAAGGGTATTATGAAAGAAAACACCAAACCATCTTACTAGCTTTGGGCTGAACCTTGTAAGATGACCTCCAGTGCTCTCTAGTCATATCCTTTTGTGATCCAGAGCTCATGGTTGTATCTTATTCATCTACCATTTACCAAGAAAAGGGATCTACACTGCCTCCCCCAACTTGTTCTCTGCTCAAAGGCACAAAGGCCAGCCTCTTGTTTGGTAGATCCATCCGTGCCGTAGGAATGATATCCCTCCCACAGAAAGCCAGGCTGTCCTTCCACAAGCAGGCAAAGACCTTTCTCTTCAGACCAGCTTTTCCTTTTTATTTACTGCTGAAAATTAGAAGTTCTAGTCCCAGAACAGGAGCTTTCCTAGACTTTGGCTGGACACAATTGACAGACAGGTGAGAAGGAGAATCTGCTGGTTAGGGGAATTCTAGGATCTGTGGCCCAAACAAGTAACTTCTTCAAGCTCCAGGCTGTCTAATACTGTAGATGTCATCTCAAAATATGGAACTGCACTGGGAACCAGATGCACAGCTGCAATTGTCCCTTTGTCTCTGTCAGTTCCTGACACTGTACCTAACTGGATTGGGCTATGACAGCCACCTTGTTCTATTGACAGGTAGCATGCATTTCAGACAGAACGATTTAACCTAGAAATGGTTTTCTGCAGTAACACATTGTGTTAACACTTCTGTCAGTCTTCAAAGTGCTTAGAAAACTATGCTCAGGTGGGAACATCTTGATCTACACTGGTGGTGACAGACACCAGCATAAACATGAATAATCAATGGTGCAACAATTTCTGCTGCGAAGCCTCAGCAAAATAAATAGAAGAGAACACATCTCCGTCTATTTCTAGGTTTAGCAGAACCAGGACACTGAAGAAGTACAGAGCTATTTGAGATTGACAGACTGCATTTGGGGGGGGGGCACTCCCCTGAATTTCTGGCACAGAGGTATCCTGCCATCCTGGTCCTTGAGCTACTTCATTTGAGATGTGAGGGTAGTGCTCATTTGATGTTAGCACAATGGACCTCTGCTTCTACTTTTGAAGCCAACCCTGTGGATCTCCCCAGAGGTCCAAAATCCTATTACAAAGAGATGCAGATGTGTGGGCAACTGGGAGCAAAAGTAACTTGCCCATTATGTTCTTGTTTGCCCTTCTCTACAAGGGAAGGACACTACTGATCATCCTATTACTTCCTTCTCTTATGCAGATGTGTCATGGGTCTAAAGCATGGTTCCCACCTTGGGTCCCCAGGTATTTTTGGACTAAAACTCCCAGAAGCCTTTTCCACTAGCTGTGCTGGCTAGGATTTCTGGGAGTTGTAGTCCAAGAACACCTGCGGACTCAAGGTAGGGAACTACTGGTCTAAAACAAAGATGAGAAGCTGCCAATGGATCTCAACATCTTCCTAGACCTCAGTGGACCCCACTCACCTTTTTTTCCCTCCTCCCAAAAACTGGCAGTGACAAAAAATCAGTTCTATTTTTTGAAAAAAAGAAAAAGAATGACTATATTTCAAACTAAAAGAAATCAGGGCAAAATAGTCTTTAAATGAGCAATCACACTGCCTGAAGTCTTCTGTAGGTATGATTCACCATCTTTAGATTAACTTCTTTACAGAGGGGCAGTCTGTGATGACCTGGGAGCCATATACTGGGCAATTATGCTGTGCCATATATGGTCTGCAGATCAGATCAAGTTTAATACGGTCATAGACCAATATCCAAACGTACAAATAAATGTACAAAAACAGTAAAACTCATATAGAAAAACATATACAAAGTTAAAAAACAGTAAAACACACACATAAAAACATGTACTAAGTTAAAAGCATCCTAACAAAGTAATACATTATACTACCTTAGTCTCCCATTCAGGTTCCCACTAATAACTAAAATCAAGTAATTTTTAAAACCTTCCTTTCACAGATTTTAACAGCAGCTGCAAGAAATTTCGCCACATTGTACCAGATATCTATATTGCGTCCAGACAGCAATAAAAGTGTGTAAAAAGCCTCAGAGCGCCCAGGGAGTAATTTTAGATGAGGTTCAATCAAATTCCTCCGAATATCAACATAATGACAGTACAGGAGGAGATGTGTAACTGTTTCTATTGCACCCAAATTACAAGAACATCTACGTTGAGAGTATGGAATTTTCTTATACTTCCCTTCTATTACTTGCTGATGGTAATGCATTTAATCGGGCAAGGGTAAAGGCTCTACGATATTTGGGTATTAACAGTGAGTAAAGGTAGTTAGCTGGTTTAAAAGGCAGTAGCGCTTTATCCAAAGAAATACTATTTGATATTGCTCCCAAATCATGTTGCCTCTCCACCTCCAGGATGCATTGTTTAAGAGCTTGGTTTGCAGCATCATATCCCAAATATATTATATTGCCCTCCAAAAATCCATAAGATCTAAGCTTGACTAGTAGAACTTCCTTCCAATTTGACTGATAATTCTCCTGTAATATTAGAGAAGTCAAACCTCTTGGGAAGAAAATTAGTTTCAGCCAGAAGCTAAAGATGGTTAGCCAAATCTTTGTTTCAACTTTCAGGAATCCTACCTCTAGCCGTAGAGCTGCATTAGGAACCCCACATATATATGGTCTGCAAGACACAAACACCTCTAATCCTTGGTCTAAGCATCCCCACTAGTTGTCACTATAATGTTTTCTTAAAAATCATCAAGGAATATGCATTCTACAATACTGATAAGCAAGTTACTCCCTTACCCAACCTGTCAATTCCTAATTATTTTATTAATGATATAGTATATAGAAAGAATTTGATTACGATTACAAAGGAGCAGCAGTATCATATATATCTGAGTTCAATCTGGGGTGCTAACTATGAAGTTGAAAGTAGAACTTGTGCAGTTTGTAGGTATGAGATACAGCTTGTGCAAGATTCATTTCATAGATACTGTACCTCTGCTAAAAGCATGGCATACACAAACAGAACAGATTAAATGTTTTTTTACTACTTCACCCACTTCTAGTGGGGGGAAAACCCATCAACTAAATTTGGAAGTCTTTTACTGCTGTGAAAGCACAGGAGGAGGGTCAAGAGAAGGAGTGGTGACAACCTTATATTAACAAATAGATTTCTAATAAAGTAATCAAAAGAATGTGGTCTTTAAGATGAAGCGAGAAATGGATCACTGTAGACAGAACTGATGGTGAGCCTGCAGAACAGAAGACTTCTAAGACTGTTAGCAATTATGTGCTGTCAAGTCAATTCCAAGTTAGGGTGACTCTTCCCAAGGTTTTTACATATGAAGTACTCAGATGTAGTCTACCAGTCCCTCCATCTGTTGGCAATCTGGGCCTGTACAGCTTGCCCAAGGATGTACAGGCAAACTCTTCTCCTGGAGGCACAGTGGGGAACCAAACGTCTGACTCCTGGCACCACAGCCAGGTGTTCCAACCCACTAAGCTATCAAGCCAGCTTTAGACATGATGCTTCAGAGATACATGAAAGGCTGTCACATAGAAGAGGGCAACAATGCATTCTTTACAATGTTGTAAGGCACGACTTCAGCTGAAAATTAGAAAAATCCTCTTGATGCTAAGAGCAATTGAACCAGTCGCCCCTGGTGGATGTTCTCTTTTACTAGAGGTCTTGAAGCAGAGGCTGGTGTGTTGTCACAGATATTCTACCTCTGGGTCTCTTGCATTAAGCTCAGAGTTTAGACTAAAGTTTGGCAACTGCGAAAATCAATATGAGGCCCCAGAAGACAAACCTAACTGAAAGTAGTGTCATATGTGGTACTTGTTCATCATAGCAAATTAGGAAAGAACTAAGCAGAAAGTAGGGAATATATATTCATTTTTAAAGCATTTTCTCAGAAAAGCACAAACACTCTGGGAAAAAAAGAGAAAAAAACTCTTATCTTGTGATATTAATACAGTGAAGTGGATCTTATTAGCACATCAGACCTACTGCATTATTGCACTAATTAGTCCCATTTCTGCTGTTAGTGCAGAAAATATTGACTCCCCCTGCCTCCTTCAAAGGCCTGTCATGAGAATTCAACCTCTCTTTTTGAAACTGAAAATATTAAAAGCCACATTTTGATCAAGCTGGGTTTTTAAATGAACACAGCTGCATAAAAAAAAAGGCCCAGTGAATTGTGTGGCTTTGGGAGGGAGCAGGAAATGGAACAAAAAAGTAACTTTTCTGCTTTAGAAGTTCCAGAATCTTATAGCCAGCATCTCTGGGTAGTAGATAGTGCTGTTTTCATGGTCACTTCTTGCTCGTAGGTGGGCTGTGACCTGTATCGTTCAGTGGATAGTGGTTCTTCTCACCCACAGTGAAGGGTAGATCAGTTTATTTCTGGTCTGTGTGTGGTCATTGCTAAGTCTGTTCTGTAAGGATTTATCTGGAAGAACCCTGGTGTGAATTCTCCAGCCAAAGACCATTTCCTCTCTAGGTTGCTGATGTGGGCTTCAGACACTTAATGAGGTGGGTTGTTTGAAGAATCCTTTCAAGCTGAATGAATTCACATTACTGGGAATGGCCGGCTGACTGAACTGTCTCCTCTTTCGTTAGGCCGAGGTGCCACTTCAAATCCTATGATACAGCTTTCTGATCTCTGGAACCAAACTACAACCATGCTTCAATAAAGGAACTTCTTAATCTATGTGTAGTTTTTCTGAACATGCACGAAAATGTATTTGCTTTGTTGAAGTGGCAACTGCTGGGTTACAGCTAGGAATGGAAAGAATAAATTGTTGCATACCTCTTCTTTTATGTTTCTGGATTGCAATGTGATGATGACAATCATCTTCATGACTGTAGCTGCCACGATTCTTATTCTTCACAGAAAACTTCTAATCATGTGCTTTCAAGTCAATTCTGTCTTATGGCGATTCTGTTCAGGGCTTTCCGTAGAGAACACTAAGAAGTGGTTGACCATTCCCTTCTTCTGGGGGCATCCTGGGACTGTGTAGCTTGCCCAAGGCCACACAGGCTGGTTCTACTCACAGGAGGCACTGTGGGGAATCAAACTCCCAAACTCTGGTTCCACAGCCAGATTATTAAACTATTGAGCGAGCCAGCCAGCCATAGACAACTAGCTGCCAGATATACTACTCCTTTATGTGTTAGGTTTCTATGTGCAGACGTGTTTATATATTTCTTTATTTTGGGGAGTTATTAGGATGTGTAATAACACCTTGGGCAAGGCTGTCTCATCAAAACATTTCAAGCACAGCCAGTTTCCCCCTTCTACCTCCCTGAGTCCTTCAGCATAAAATGTGAAATGTTTACCCAATGGACGGTACCTAACAGTGAGAGTCGGCAGCATCAGAATGAGCTGTACCTGTCAAATAACTAAGAGGCATTAATAATTTAGCTTCTATCCTGTACTCTACAAGAAAAACACCTGAGATTGACTGGACAGAAGCCCAGAGGTTATCCATCAAGAAGAAATATATTTCTTACTTTCCCCTTGTCTCCACGCCAGAACTTTTTACCCTTTCAGAAGACAGTCCTTGGCCAGAAAGATTCTCCTTTGCTAGATTTTTCACTTAAACAAAGTATGGAAGGCAATCTTAAATCCAAGTGAAATCAGAGGAGCAGCAAAAAGATTATTATGGAACAAACCAAAACAAAGCATAGGCTGTATGGTATGTGGGACTAGGTTTGCCTAGGAAAAAGATTGCCTCCTCACAAACAGTGCTGTTTATTATTAAAAATGTCACCACAGAACCTTCAAAAAAAGGTTAATATTTCTGACCTCACTGTGCACATCAGAATAGCATTTGTTGGGGGGGGGGCATCCAGAAATTAGAGAGGAACCAACATTTCTTGGAGGACTTGGGAAATATGGCCCAAATTTTCGGAGGGGCATTGAAATGCGGGAGCTTCATATCCTGCAAAGTGGGGCCTTAAAAAAAAAATTAAATGGTGGGATGAAGCCTGAGGCGTCGTCAAACAGGACAACATGGAGGACAAAGAATAATCAAAACAGAGGATAGCCATAACCCAAATGCAGGCCAGTTTTGTTTGCATTAAATTCAAACATATGAATTTAAGTTGCTATCTACAACTATAGTTTCATTACACATAATCAAATAATAATCATGTGCTGTCAAGTCAATTATGGTTTATGGTAGCCCTTTTTCAGGGTTTTCCAGGTAGAGAATATTCAGAAGTGGTTTGTTGTTGTTTAGTCGTTAAGTCGTGTCCGACTCTTCGTGACCCCATGGACCAGAGCACGCCAGGCCCTCCTGTCTTCCACTGCCTCCCGGAGTTGGGTCAAATTCATGTTGGTCGCTTCGATAACACTTTCCAACCATCTCGTCCTCTGTCATCCCCTTCTCCTCTTGCCTTCACACTTTCCCAACATCAGGGTCTTTTCCAGGGAATCTTCTCTTCTCATGAGATGGTCAAAGTATTGGAGCCTCAGCTTCAGGATCTGTCCTTCCAGTGAGCGCTCAGGGTTGATTTCCTTCAAAATGGATAGGTTTGTTCTCCTTGCAGTCCAGGGGACTCTCAAGAGTCTCCTCCAGCACCACAATTCAAAAGCATCAATTCTTCGGCGGTCAGCCTTCTTTATGGTCCAGCTCTCACTTCCATACATCGCTACTGGGAAAACCATAGCTTTGACTATGTGGACCTTTGTCGGCAAGGTGATGTCTCTGCTTTTTAAGATGCTGTCTAGGTTTCTCATCGCTTTCCTCCCAAGAAGCAGGTGTCTTTTAATTTTGTGGCTGCTGTCCCCATCTGCAGTGATCATGGAGACCAAGAAGGTAAAATCTGTCATTGCCTCCATATCTTCCCCTTCTATTTGCCAGGAGGTGATGGGGCCAGTGGCCATGATCTTAGTTGCCTTAGTACTACTAATACTACTATTACACCGTCAGGTCAATTTTGACTTATGGCAACCCTTGTTATGGTTTTCCAGGTAGAGAATACTCAGAAGTAATTGACAATTCCTTTTTTTCTTGGGGGTTCCCTGGGACTGTGCAGCCTGCCCAAGGCGACACACGCTGGCTCTGCTCACAAGAGGCACAGTGGGGAATCGGACTCCCAACCTCTGGCTCTGAACTATCTAGCCAGCACAAAGCAGAAACAGCCTTATGCAATATGTGGCAATCCATATGTGGTAGAACCGCTACTCACATTAGCCTTAGCCAGCATAGCCGATGCTTAAGAATGATGGGAGTTACTGTTTGACAATACCAATCTGCTTACCCTTGGTATTGCTAAAGGAATCTATTAGCCCTTAAGTGACAGACTTTCTGCTCCATAATTAAACTTGAGATATAAATTAGTTGAACAGTTATTTCCCATCAGAAGCCATGTGAATTGGACTGTTGCAGAGTTTTGAATTTTGATATAATTCCTCTAGCTGCACAGCAGAAGTGCAGGGACTCACACAGCAGAATTAGCTTCAAGTTCTTCAGTTTAGTCCACCCCTTTTTCTCATTAACTGACATTTACATTCTCAAGAACTCACTCGGAGACATCTGAAGTGGAAAGAATAAAAACCATTTCCTTAGTTACAGTTCTAACAGCAAAACTGACAAACATGACTCCTTTGAGCAACAGGCCTCAACAGGCTGACTTTTCAAGACTTTTCACTAACTGCTTCCAACAGATTACATTAACTGCCAGCAGACAAAAGAGAGGGGAAAAGCTCATAGCAGAGAGGTATGTCACTCTTTGAATTAGAGGCAGGGAAGGAAACTATTGGTCAGTGCTGTTAGTAATTGACTCTCACCCCTGCTCAGAAAAGTCCCATCCAGTGAGCCAAACTCACTAAAGGCAGCATGAGAGGTTGTAATAATTCCAAGTCTCTTAGCCTCATACTTTATTCACTATACCACACTGGCTCTTGTAGTGTCCTACATTGCTGCCATACAATTCCACACCATCTTGTATGCCACATAGGTACTTATTTCTGTCACATGCAAAGGACGTCTATGATGAATTGGGATACAAAAATGAAGAATGAAGGCGAAAAATTCTTTATGCTGTAGTTAACAGTGAGCTTTGAGGAACTGATGATGAACAAGAGAGGAGAAAGTAATTTAAAATCTCTTCAAAATGCCCTGTATTTCAATGAAGGTGAAACCCATTCATTCAGAAATAGAAAGTACAACTGCGTACTTTCCTTAGGAGCATGAGATATCATGGAAAAAAGACTTATGCGACTGAGTTTTCCACGTATAAACAGGAGCAAAACATGGAAAACTAAGGCCCAGCCTTTAACATTTGAGAGAAGCCCATTTGTAGGCTTCGTGGGTCTCAGGGCATCAGCTGAAGTCTCTGTGAATTGCTAGGATTTTATTATAGGCAGTGGCTTTAATACCTCACTGCCCATCTCTTCCTCCAATCCAACACCTGGCTGTGCCATCTACTCTCCTCATCCTTTCCCCACTGCTGGGCTTCTTCCCATTGCTGGAGGGAAGGTGGAGGGTGATGCCTCCCAGCTGGAGGACTTGGTGCCACTACTTTTCACGGCTTCCTGGTGCCACACAAAACAGTTGATGGGGCACCCATCAGGTGATCTGGGCAAAGCTCTGTTTTTTTATTTATTTATTTTTTAATTGTTGCTATCTGGTATAGCGCTATATCAGATAGGAGGAATTTAAAAAATAAAAATAACAGAACCACAGCAAGGGACAAATGGCTGTGAAAGCCAGGCGGTGGGAGGGCTCTTTATAATTAATGTTGACAGAGTCATTCACACATGTGGAATTCATTTCAATGAATCGATTCCACATCCACATTAAAATAAATGGACATCTGGCAGAGGAGTAAAAAATCCATTGGCACACAGAAAAAACAAATTTGCTGTCAAATTAATCTCTTCTTACGAATACGTCGTGTATTCACCCAAATTTAAATTGAGTCAAAACATGCTACACTTGATATAATGACAGGTATTTTTTTTGGGGGGGGGGGTACTAAAAGGACTGAGTTCTAAGATTTTTCATGAGGAAAAAAACTTGTGGAAAGAAATCTCATGGTGAGAAGAAAAGTTGACATATATTTCTTGGTTTCTCTCCAAGACCAAGAGTCTGTGGAATTCATGTATCTAATTTGAACCCAGAACTCTTGCCTGTCTCTTCCCTATCATAAAAACCAACCAATGAAAAGTCCAGGTTATTTCTCTGGCTTGTTGAGGGAGATATAAAGGAGAGCGTTGTCATTATGAATGGAGATAGAATGGGGATGAGGGGAAGAATTGTTACTCTTGTCACTCCTTCTGGACCTCCCAAACAATTATTTCCCCTTTTCTCCTGTGTAAACATCTGAAAGATCTCAGCCCTTTCTTTGAATGGAAGAAGCCCTTCCATGGTAGAAGGAGTGTTCTGGATCTAACCCACTTTACATTCTTATCTGCTTCAATTCACAATAATCACAACTGTGGCCAAAATTCTATACCACAGTGTAGTCAATCACACTAGAGTTGGTCCAGTGAATCAATGGGGATTTGTTGAGTCAATTTCTCTGTAGGTTTCTTTGATTCAAATGGATCTATTCTGTCAGCAACTTACTTTAGCATAATAAATTGCAGTTGGAGTAGGCCCATTCAAATCAATTGAACTTATGGAGGTGTTGACTCACCAAATCCCCGTGGGTCTAACTCTAGTGTGCTTCCCTATGTGAGGCACCAGGATTTTGGTCAGTGTTTTCTGAGAAGAGCGGAAAGGGAACTGTCACTTTAAAAAGAGGGAGAGTGATGCCATTGTCCTTTACGATAAAATAGAGTGGGGGGTTCCTCCCTCCCTCTGTTTGCCAAAGAGTCTAAACCTGGAACGACATACTACATGCCTCTAGGTTTCTAATTAAATAGACAGATAGGGGTTCCGATAGCATCAGCTTTCTGTAATAAAAACTATTGATATTGTCGATCTGAAAGATTTTTATCTCACACAGACAGAAAGAGACAGACGAGTCTAAAGCTGAGGGAGGTGGCAAGAGGTGGGTAGATTTGGGATGGGGGGTGAGAGCTTTCTTCTCCTTCCCCCCTTTCCCTAATCATGTTGCTCCTAGTAGCAAAAATCTCTGGAACAAAATTTAATCAACATTAATAACCAAGCTTAGAGTTCTCTCAGAAGATTCTAAAGAAGATTAGTATTGGCTCTGTGCAAGGATCCCATGCAAATCTGGGAAGAATTCTGTACTTTTCCCCCTTTGTACATCACCCCAAGATTCATACCTTTTGGGTAGTTAATGAATGGGACTGAATAAATAAGTGAAAATTAATTGATAAATAACTAAAAAGGCAGAATCCTATTTTGGCTGTCCATTGATAGAAAAGCTTCCATCAACATAATGGATTCTTCCTCCCTCTTACAGCTTCAGTAGCATAATGTGAGAAACAACGCACCATACACTTGCATATATGCAAACCTGAAGGACAGCTCTATCACTGGAGAACCTTGAGTAGTTAGTTTGTTCTGATCCTATGGCTGAAATCCTGTCACTTATGTCATGCAAGGCTGATGATGCCATCAGACACTGGAGTTCTTCTGAAATCAAAACTTTCCTATTGGCCCCCAACCATGTCCCTTTTGGAGTTATTTCAATCTCGTATGCTGCCTCTAATAGGTGTGGCTGTGAGGGGCTTTTCTGAGCTGGGGCGACTGTCAATCAATCCAGCAATCCAATTATCCCTTCCCTGCCTCCAATTTCAAACAGAGCCATGCCTCTCTGCTTCAGTGTCTTTCTCTTTCTCTTTTAGTCAACGGGCAGTTAGTTGAGAGTTAGCAAGTAGTTATGTAGTTATCAGTTTATGCAGTTAGAATGTAGTCTGCAGGAGACTGCGGGAAGCTGTGAGTCTGCTGACGCCTACTACTGTAAGCAGTTATTTTTATACAGTATGCTGTTTTTTATTTGTTCAACTGTAAGTAAATAAAACCTTTTAATTCTTTTTTTACCAGTTTCTCAGAGTGAGTTATTGAGCCTGTAAGGGCCAGTTGATGAAAACAAAGGGGTGTTCTACTCTGGGGTGGCTTGAAGCAAATTCTGCTCTGTAAGTCCCTGCACTATTATTGCACAGCTAGAGGAGTTGAATCCAAAATTCAAAATCTGCAACTGCCCTGAGGTTCCCTTGGATCCCTTTTATCATGGGGAAGCCCTTGGGGGCCACGGGATGGGGGAAGTCTTTCATTTCCAAAAGGTACGGCCACTGGGATGATTTTAATGGTGGCAGTGATTTCAGAAATCCAAGACTCCTCCACCCCATGGAGCTTTGGAAATGTTTGATTTCTGAAAAATTGCTGGAGCTGGTGACACCATCAGCCTTATACAATCCATATGCTTCTGGAATTCAATCGATGTGTCAGGGGCTGCTTGGGAATCTTGGGTTCTGTTTAAAGCTCTTCTGAGTAGCAGGTGACCAAACATCATGCTGCTGTATTAAACTTCGGGCTCTGGTTGGACACCATTGGTTCAGGTATCTGGATGTGGAGCCAGAGGTTAGGAGTTTGATTCCCCACTGTGCCTCCTTGCCAGGGGCTGGACACGATAATCCAAACATCCCTTTTAGCTCTGTAATTCTGAGATTGTTGTTGTTGTTATCCACTCAGCCTGACCATTGGCACTTCCTGCGAAGAAAAATAAGAAGTGGCCTTGCCAGTTCTCAGGGCACGGGATGAAGTCTCAGGGAAATGCGCTTCTCTGGAAAAAGACCTCAGAGTGAGACATGCTGGTGTAGGAAAGTTGTAGGAAGACTTACTGGTTTGGTGCAAAAGTTGCATCAAATAGCATAAGGGTCCCAAATGCAGACACCCATTAACGTTCTCTCTCGTTCTCCCTTGCGTCTTGCTTTGTGGAGAACCAGTGTTAGACCGTTTCTGCCATTTGGAGCGAGGCAGCCCGTGGAGCACCAGCACTGCAATTCACGAACCTCTTATTGCAGAATCCATGACAGTGGCCACACAAAGCTGAGGGGAGAGGAACTTTCTCACTCCTAACCGTTGCCTGCCCTGCCTCTGTAACATTGAAAAGAATCTCCCCTCGGCTCTCAAATGTCACGGAATGTGATGCTATTGACCTAGTAACCTAAGGGCACTTCCTGTCCAGTTTGGCCTTGCTCAGGCCACTTCATCTTCTGTTGCTCTTCACCCCTGCATTCTATCTGGCTCCTTCTGTCCTGCCTCCTAATTTGAACTTTGAACTGGACTTCCTGTCCAGCCCTGACTTCTGGTTTTGTCCCTTTATTCTGACCTCTTGGTTACTCTTGACCCATTATCCATGGCTCATTCTTGACCCTGTAATATAGATGTGCTATTTTGCACTGACACGAATTCCTGAACTAACCCAAAAGCATTTTCTCATGATGGAAAGGTCATAAGAGATCTGCTCAGCTAGCAGATCAATATGAACAAAGACACCCAGCTTATTAGTGAGTTATTATTTTCTTCTCGAACATTTGGCTAACAATTGCTAAGCAGAATGGGAATCCTCAGGAAACCTTTGCTTCCCTACACAGAAAGTCTCGCTATTGGCAATAGCAAAGCAACCCATGGGAACAAATTAGTATAACTAAAGTAAGTTGTTAGGATGATGGGTTCTTCCAGTGACCTATGATGAAAATGTCAGATCCTCCTTTCCTTTCTTTAATCCGCAATCTGTAATGAATGAATCAACCAAATATCACACTAATAGCTGAAAAAGGGCACTTCAAACTCAAAAAGGGTCAAAATGTGAAAAGACAGAATGATGACCTTTGGTTGCCCTCCAACAGAAAATTCAAATGGGGCTATATTTCCTTGCCTGACAGGAAATACTATAGAAGCATCAGATATCATGTTGCTAGTTCATTGTAGAGGAATTATGTTATGCCATGCTCTGAAACCTTGTGAAGCAAAATCTAGGCACACTCTCTATCTGAGTCCTTTGGTTGTCACAGTGGGCTTGTGCAAACTGCATGGAGAGTTTCAATCCCAGGTTTTAGGTCATCCTGTACTCACAGAATCATAGAATCATAGAATCCTGAAGTTGGAAGGGACCTATAAGGCCATCAAAACCAACTCCCTGCTCAGTGCAGGAATAGAAATCAAAGGATATCTGCCAGATGGTTGTCTACATTCCCCTTGAATTTATTTATTTATTGTATTTATTTATTTATTTCATTTATACCCCGCCTATCTGGTCAATTATGACCACTCTAGGCGGCTGAATGTCTCCAGTGTTGGACCGCTCACCAAATCCAGAGGCAATTGGTTCCATTACCATACTGCTCTAATTTAGGAAGCTTTTTCCAATATTCGACTGAAATCTGGCTTCCTGTAACTTGAGCCCATTGTTGCATGTCCTGCACTCTGGGATGATTGAGAACAGATCTTGCCCCTTTATTGCAGCCTTTCAAGTATTTGAAAAGTACCATCATATCTCCCCTCAGTCTTCTTTTCTCAAGGCTAAACATGCCCAATTCTTTCAGTCTTTCCTCCTAGGGCTTGGTTTCCAGTCCCCTGATCATCCTTGTTGCCCTCCTCTGAACTTGTTCCAATTTGTTGGCATCCTTCTTGATGTGCAGTGTCCAGAACTGGAAACAGTACTCAAGATGAGGCCTAAGCAGTGCTGAATTGAGGGCAATGAGTATTTCCTGGGATTCATTGGTGGGCGAAGCATTGTTTGCCTTCACAAGCAGAGGGCACCTGAACCACGTTCATTAGGAGCCCTGCTCACCCTAAAAGAGGCAATGTTAGGAAGCAGAGGGTGTTGGAATATGTTCACCATCTTGGATGAAGCAACCGAGGTACACTGTAAGGGAAGATTCTACCAAAGTCTTTCATCATTCAGAGTGAAGAATAGGGATGGGATTTTCATAAGGCAAATGTCTGGGACTGAGAGAGAAGAAACCAGAAGGCAAAAGAGAGGTGCTCCTACCACTATTATCTGTTTCACTACATTATTTGGTGGGCATTGCCTCACTGTTCCACAGGAAGGATAGTTTATTGAGAAACTCCCCCTTTAGAATCTAATGGGTAGGGAGACCACCTGTCCCATGGAGCAATGAGGTGACTCCTAGCACGCAATGCAACTGAGGGGATGCTCCCTTCTGCTTCTCAGCCAAAGCACGTGTAGTGGGCGGACCGTGGCCATAAGAAAGCATCTCTTTAGCCTTCTGCTTTCTTTTCTCCTAGTCCCAGAAGTCTGTCCGGGAGATTCTAGGAGACTTCTGGGCTGGGAATTCTGGAATTACGAAATCCCTAGCAAAGAAAAAGGACAGGTTCAGTCCAAATGAAAACTCAGGCATCATCAGTCCACTTTTGGTGCTCTGAAGGTAGCAGCTGGATTCTCAGAGGATGCTTTGTCACTTTTTCAGGTTTCAGAAAGGCAGAAATGGAATCTTAAATAGCTTGTGTGTGTGTGTGTGTGTGTGTGTGTGTGTGTGTGTGTGTGTGTGTGTGTGTGAGAGAGAGAGAGAGAGAGAGAGAGAGAGAGAGAGAGAGAGAGAGAGAGAGAGAGAGAGAGAGAGAGAAAATCAACCAGGATAGGGCGGAAGGGGAAGGAAGGTTTGTATGTGTGTGGGTGGGGGAGGGGTTTAATGACCACCTTATGTGATGATGAGTTTATTGTACAAGGCTGGCTCTACCATGAGGGAAAGTGAGGCAAGTGCCTTGGGAGGAAGATGATGTGGTGGGGAAATAACAGCCCAAAACATTTTTCCTCTTTTCCACATCCTTGCTCCTTTCCTGAGGATAGTGCTGTGTGACACACTATTTAAAGCTGCACGCACACACCAAGAACAGGGGGAAATCGCCAGTTGCAGGGGACAGAGCTTGTCCCAGCACTTCTCTATGTTCTCCGACAACTGAATTACTTAAATTCCAGCAGGGGAATGTGCTGACCAACTTGCTTGAGTCCCCCTCATGGTCTGAGCTCACTGCACAGTGTGGGGCATAAGGCAGTCTAGGCTGGCCTCCCTCTAGCCCCGGCACCCCAGAAAAAGCCAGAAAATGGAGGGAGAAAGGAGCCAAAGCTACACACTCCACAATCTGACAGACCCTCAGAGTTTCCCTGAAGCTTCCCATCAGGAGGAGCCTTCCCATGTACAAGCCCTACTGCAGTTTTAAAAAGTTCAAATTGGGTACCATTTTAAAACCACAGTAGGGCCTACGGCCTGTGCAGTGACAGAAGTTGATGCAAATTCCACCTGGGTTTTCTGGAGTATGTAGTTCAACTGCCAGTCCAGCATGAACTCTCTCCCTTTCCCAGTATGGAAGGTCTGTTCAACTGCTAGTCCAGTCAGCTTCTGTAGATGGAATGGAGGTGGCTACCCTTTGTCTCCAGGTGGAAAATGTCTTCAGCCACCCTTGCTTTTTTCAACTGCAGATAAGAGATTATCCTAGTTGCCTTTGTACTTTGGGCACATAATGAGAAGGTAGGGTTCTCTGGAAAAGACAGTATTGCTGAGAAAGGTGGAAGGCAGCAGGAAAAGAGGAAGATCATCAAATGAGACCTTTCTCTCGGCCCCACCAACTTCTCTCTCTCTAGATGTCGAGCGGGATAAACGCATTGGCAAAGCAGCTACCATGTTCTCTAGACTCACAAAGAGAGTATGGCTTAACAAGACGCTGACGGCATATTCCAAGATCCAGGTCTATAGAACCTGTGTCCTGAGCACACTCCTGTACTGCAGTGAGTCCTGGACCCTTTGTGCACGGCAGGAGAGGAAGCTGAACACGTTCCATTTGCGTTGTCTCCGACGCATTTTCGGTATCACCTGGCAGGACAAAGTTCCAAATAGAGTAGTCCTAGAACGAGCTGGAATTTTTAGCATTAGTGAAACAGCGACGTTTACGTTGGCTTGGGCATGTTGTGAGAATGGCTGACGGTCGGATTCCAAAAGATCTCCTGTATGGAGAATTAGTGCAGGGAAAGCGCCCCAGAGGGAGACCACAGCTGCGATACAAGGATATCTGCAAGCGGGATCTGAAGGCCTTAGGAATGGACCTCAAAAGATGGGAAACCTTGACATCTGAGCGTTCAGCCTGGAGGCAGGCGGTGCATCATGGCCTCTCCCCACGCTAGACGCTGTTCCAAGACCTCTATTCAGAGCACGTTACGATAGTCTCTCGAGACTGAAGGATGCCTACACCAACTTCAATGGTGTGTCTGATGGGGACAGGAGAGGACCTTCTCTGTTGCTGCTCCCAGGCTTTGGAACTCCGTCCCACAGGAGGGCAGCCTGGCCCCATCTTTGCTGTCCTTCCGCAAAGCAGGCCAAGACCTTTCTCTTCAGGCAAGGTTTCCCTCAGCGACTGCCTACAAGAGTGACTGCCTATACGGCTGGCTACATGAGTGACTTTTAGATGGATTGTTACGTATTACTGCTCTGACTAGGCTTTTAGTACTACTTGTGTTTACTATCTCTCCGAGTGGTATTTGTTCTTTTTTAGTATTTGCATACTTGTTGTTTTAGCTTCAATATTGCCTTTTAATGATGTAAGCTGCTTCTTCATACTCATTGTTCTTAGCTTTAAAAATTGTCTTTTAATGATGTAAACTACTGTTGTATACACGTTGTTTTAACTTTAAATGTTTTAAATATCTTTGAATGATGTAAGCTGCCTTGGGTCCTTTTTAAGGAGAAAGGGGGAGGGTTTAAAATATTTGAAAGAAAGAAAGAAAGAAAGAAAGAAAGAAAGAAAGAAAGAAAGAAAGAAAGAAAGAAAGAAAGAAAGAAAGAAAGAAAGAAAAACGAGGTGGACTGACTCCCTAAAAGAATCCACAGGGCTGAGTCTACAGTAGCTGAGCAGGGCTGTTCAGGACAAGCCATTTTGGAGATCGCTCATTCATGAGGTCACCATAAGTTGAGGGTGACTTGACGGCACATAACAGCATCAATGGTTGTCTTATGACATAGTCAGAAATTGCTGCATATTAACACTGCTGTACTGGAATATTGTACGCTTCCTCAATCCAGGAACATGGTATAACTAGATTTCTAAGTCTTAATGAGCTGGCATTCTCAAAACGGCCATCAAATCAAAGCAAAGCGTGCTGCTTATATACCGCCCCATAGCGTGTCAAGCACTCTCTGGGCGGTTTACAAGGTAATTATGCAGGCTACACATTGCCCCCCCCCCCCCCCAGCGAGCTGGGTACTCATTTTACCGACCTCGGAAGGATAGGAGGCTGAGTCAACCTTGAGCCGGCTACCTGGGATTGAACCCCGGGTCGTGAGCACAGTTTTAGCTGCAGTACAGCAGTTTAACCACTGCGCCATGAGGCTCATTCCTCACATTGGAGTAACAAACAATATAGGCTATGTTTATGTTACTCTAATGCAGTGGTTCCCAACCCTGGGTTACCCAGGAGTTCTTGGGCTGCAATTCCCAGAAGACTTCACCACTACCTGTGCTGGCTGGGCTTTCTGGGCACTGCAGTCTGAGAGAACCTGGGTTACCCAAAGTTGGGAACCACTGCTCTAATGTAAGGAAGCTTGAAGACTTTGCCGAATATCGTCAGTTCCTGTACCAGCTGGCCTGTTCTGCAGCTCCTCCATTTATGTGCAGATCAGAACTTAGTTATCCACCAGTTTTGGCTCTTCCCAAGTATTCTTCTGACATTTCTCAGCTCAGAAAAGATATCAAAGTGCTTTGAAATGTGTATTGTGAGGGAACAGTGCTTAGAAATGCATATTTTGGGAGGAAAAATACATTTAACGTGACTGCTCATGCAGAGTTTTCAAAAATCTGCAGATCAGAGTGGAGAGAAGCAGAATGGATCTATGGGTGATCACATGCAACAGTGGATGGAGCAGAAATAATGTGAGCCTCCCTTCCCGATTCATACGTAGTAAGAAATTGTTATTGGACGGGACTTAGGGGAACGTCAAAGCTGGAACTTCCTCTCCAATTTAAATGTAGCAAAAATACTATTGTTGAGTTTCAGAAACCTCTACCCCCTAGCCTCTCATACCTGCACATCATCTCATTCTCCTCTTGTACTAAATATTGTAATAAAGGAATTTTTTGGCATCGAAAGAAAAGCTGTTCTCCTTGTGATCTCAGCCTTGGAGAATAAGTACTGAACCATTGCTTCAGTTAAATATTCATATCACAGTTCCAAGGACTGAAATGAATACCAGAATGGAATGGGGAGGGGAAGGACCAGGGGGGGAAAATGACTACAAGAAATCTCTAGACATTTATCACAGGCCTAGAGGATACAAACCAATCAGCTGCTAAAATCTGCTCTTTGATCGAGGTGCCCAGTTAAAGCCTACATTATTAATATATGACTCTGTTTAAAAAGTCTATTAATCAAGTCAGGATGACTGATTAAGTGAATAAAGTCCAGCCTTGTGACCCAAAAGGCAGCCTTCACAAATCTCTCAGAAATTTAATTCATGAAAAGAAAGAAGAGGGGGAGGGGATGTCTGCACCAATTAGATCAAAACAATGATTCACATGTTATAGGAATTTCACATCTCATCGGAGTCTCACAGATGCGTGGGAAGGACTGCCAAGTCATTCATATTCAAATGGCACACCATAACCACCACTATGGAATCATTATTTCAAGGTTTAATCATCAATACACCACATGTCTACAGTGGAAAGAAAGATAAACCTTTGGACTGAAAAACCCACTTTCAAAGCGATCTCAAAGCTCTTTACTGAATATTTCATCGGTATCCTCTATGAGTAGCATGTATGGGGTTGGGTGTGTTTTCACCAACACTTTTAGGCCTAAAGAGATTACGGAAAGGTTCTAATGGCCAGTGAGATGGAGTGAGTGCATAGGCTTCTGGTTTCTCACCAAGGAGCTACACGCACAGCTGATAATTCATAGTACGGGTGAACTCCACATCACTTCCAAATGAACAACTAAGGGAAATCTGCCAAATATTATGGCCTGCAATAAAATCTCACCCTTTTGAGACAGACCTAGCCTTGAAGATAGGCAGAAATGTTGTGCTTTCTGTTAGTTGTGGAGAAGGCCAGTGTACCTTTGGGTGGTCAAAGGTAGAAGAAGACTCCTGATGCAAACTGAGCAAGAACCATGCTGGCATATTTCAGGGAGATGCAGCCAAGAGAAAGGAAGTGGCACCTGGTTGGTATAGTGCACATCGGGTAGCAGTTTGTGAAAAGGAGAGAACTTTCTGACAGGCACCCAGCTGGTATGTCAGGGAGCTCCCCTCCACCCTGGACCTTGGCTTCACAGAGTCGCTCATCTGGAAACTGATTGTACAAAGAAGTCTGTGAGGCCATCTTGGGCATGTGTGGAAATACTGCAACTGCTTATGCCATGGGGAACTGGCTGGATAGCTCAGTGGTTTAGGTCTCTGGCAGAGCCAGAGGTTGAGAGTTCGATTCCCCAGTGATGGCTCCTGTGAGCAGAGCCAGCCTGTATGGCCTTGGGCAAGCGGCACAGTCCCAGGGCAGCTCTAGAAGAAGGAAATAGTAAACCACTTCTGAGTACTGTCTACCTGGGAAAACTCTGAAAAAGGGTCACCATAAGTCAGAATGGACTAGACAGCACATGATGATGATGATGATGATTTATTGTGCATTAGGGAGCTGTGCTGACCATTGTGTCACCACAGAAGCCACAACAAGGTCTATATAATAGTTTTATAGAAGAGGAGATTTCATTAGGCGTGTCATGTGTGAAATCAACCATGGTAAAATTCCCCCTTACTGCTAGGAAAGATATAAAAGCCTACATCTGGTCACCTTATCATGTGCAGCCCATCCCCAGCAAAGGAACCTTGGCATGATCTCTCATGGCCAATGAAACAAGCTCATTTCTGGGGGGAATTATGAATGTGTGGAAAAGGAGATCTTGGCAAATGTTGTCCTGCTAGTACTGTTGCAAAGACGCCTAGCTGTTCATTTTCCTCTGGCAGATCCGGTATTGAGCAATACCTGAGGCAGGGAGAGAAAGAGACACATACACACCCAAAAGCACTAAACCTAAGAGCCTTATTTATTAATGCTTTGTGTTAAGTAGGAGGACATCGGGAATGGCTTCCAAATCATGTGCCTCTTTGATTGCCATTTCTCATTAGTCTGGTGGTAAGTATCCTTGCCTGCCACGTGGGAGACCAGAGTTCGATTCCCCAATGGAGAGCTACACGGTTTTGTGAAACAGTATCTTATTCTATCTGCTAAAATGGAACTGCAGCTCTAACTGTAACTACCACTTCAGGTCCACCAGACTACTCTTCCTAGTTGCCAGAACTGCATCCAAACTTTTCTTCTTATTTTTCAAGTTAGAGGTATGTATTTTACTGTTTTTCCTCTGCCTCCTCCCACATTTATTTACAATGATTGGTTTTTCTATCCTTTTATCAATCTGCATTTGGAAGAAAGCAGGAAGTAACTTATGGTTGAGGTTTGCAAGGGATGGGCTTGGTATTCCGTTTGCATTGTCTTTTCAATGCGGAGCAAATAGTCCTTCCCGTAACTAGTTCGTAATTTGTTGTCAGGCGCGATTCCGATAGCAAAAGGAATTTTATTACAGGTACATTAAAACAGGAGAATGCGTGTACATTTGCATTTCTGGGTGCAGGTAAATAAATAGTAAACCTCATTGATAACCAAGGCAATTATAATTTGAATAAGATTATATTCTCCCTAGGAGAGATAAAGGGTAATGAAAGACAATTCAAAGCTAGTTTGTTATTACTTCATCAAATACCTCATCCTCCAGCCGATAAAACTCTCTGGTATAGTTCCCATGAGACATTAACAGCAACAACGCCCGCCGACATTTGTAGTGATCTCTAAAAACATTAATATCACTATTTAAATGAGTTTGTGATGTACTATAACAGAGGGTAAAGCTAGAGGTGAAAATGCTACATGAGCTTCATGCAGTCATTACCAACGAGTTTCTAGAAGTGACAGGATGAATGATATTCACATCAGACTGATCCTCCATAGAGGTGTTTCAGGGTCTTGTTTTTCTTTTAAATGGAGTTTTTCAGAAAGCATGACAACAAATATGTTCTCTTATCTCCATCAGCCTGGCAACAGTCATAGTATTAATGGATGCATCTCTGTAATCCAGTCGCCTGTGGTTCTGAGAATACCTGCTTTAGTTTAAAAACTACAGCTATCCTGTTCTGCAGTTGATTAAAACCCTTAAGGTTGGTATTATGTGCAATTATCTGCTCATTTGATAGTACAGAAGTGTGAGAGCCGACAAACTGTAGAAATCAGAGTGTTAAACCTCATCTCCTTCTAGCCACGCAGCTTGTCTGAGCAGTCAAAATAGACTTTGAGAGGAATGTGTATATCCTCCAAATAATACATTTTCCCTCCCACAGCAAGTTTTGCTCAGAGATATATACTTGAGCAAACAGGGTAGCAAATTCTGGTTACCTATGAATTTTGTGTAGGCATCCTTCAGTCTCGAGAGACTATGGTAACGTGCTCTGTATGGAGGACTTGGAACAGCGTCTAGTGTGGCTGAGAAGGCCAGTTCGAGAGTGACAATCCCTTCCACACTGAAGACAAATACAATCTGTCCCCTGTCCAGCTCCCTGATTTGGCTGGTTTCAGGACTGCCTCTTTGCCTCAGCCTGCTGGACAAGGGTCTCTTCAAAATGGGAGAGGCCATGATGCACCGCCTGCCTCCGGGATGAATGCTCAGATATCAAGGTTTCCCATCTGTTGAGGTCCATTCCTAAGGCCTTCAGATCCCGCTTGCAGATATCCTTGTATCGCAGCTGTGGTCTCCCTCTGGGGCGCTTTCCCTGCACTAATTCTCCATACAGGAGATCTTTTGGAATCCGACCATCAGCCATTCTCACGACATGCCCAAGCCAATGTAGACGTCACTGTTTCAGTAATGTATACATGCTAAAAATTCCAGCTCGTTCTAGGACTACTCTATTTGGAACTTTGTCCTGCCAGGTGATCCCAAAAATGAGTCAGAGACAACGCATATGGAACGTGTTCAGCTTCCTCTCCTGCCGTGCACAAAGGGTCCAGGACTCACTGCAGTACAGGAGTGTGCTCAGGACACAGGCTCTATAGACCTGGATCTTGGTATATGCCGTCAGCTTCTTATCAAACCATACTCTCTTTGTGAGTCTAGAGAACATGGTAGCTGCTTTGCCAATGCGTTTATCCCGCTCAACATCTAGGGAGAGAGTGCCAGAGATCGTTGAGCCAAGGTACCTATGAATAACCAATCACTAAACAAAGCATGCTTAGATGAGGAAAATCAAATTCTGTCACAGACAAACATCTTTTACTGCACGAGGGAGCACCTCTTCTAAACATGAGTTATGCATACTTTGAACTTAGTTGACAAAGCTGTTGTGAGGATAAAATGGGACAAAATCTTGCATGTTAATGTGGCATTTTTTGGAAGAAAGGTGAGATTATCATCACCATCTGGCCTTATGCAGTGTAACCTCCCTATGGGATGCCTAAAGGTAAGTCGTTTTAGGCTTTTAGGACCTGATGTGGGAGTTCGGAGGCTCTGGCGTCAGGAATTGGAAATAGACAGAATTCTGAGCAGATTCTGGAGAATGTGTTCTCCAAGTCATTCAGAGGAGAACACACAGGAGAACCCAATCGCTACCTTCTGCATCTCTTGCAGCAGTCTTGATTTCACAGCACCATTTTCACATCTTGCTGACAAGGTATGACAGAGCCCGAGGCCCACCCTTATATCCTAGGACCGTGTAGACCAAGAAGGGTAGAGTGACCAATTGAAGAATGAAGACAAAAGAAGATGCAGATTTACATAAGAGTAGAAGATGCTGATTTATACCTATTATACTATTTTTAACTAGGCATACAATGTGTCTTGGCCTCGTTGGGGAAGAGGACTGCAACCAAGGGCCACCCATGCGCCTGCTGTCCAACCACTAACAGTCGATGGGTAGCTTTGTAACTATCTTACTTTTCTTTGTGGTTCTTCAGATGTGGATAGCCTTTCAAACAGAGCACACCTTCAAATAAAGAACCGTCTAAGGATAGACACTCAAACTGAGGACTGCCGTCTGTAGTACAGGACATCCTGGAAACTTTGCCTGTGTCTCACTCCATTCTAGCGCTCCATCCTCTATTATTCTGTTCCTGAGATCTGTACTTGAAATTATGTACCTGCTTTTTTATTCTTACTTCCTCTAACCTTTTTATTTTTTTTCTATTAAAGGATGTTTGGCTCTTTGTATTCCCTGTCTTATTAAACTGTCCACTGGTTGTTTCCCCTAACCTTTTAGGGGAAATATGGGGGCTACATAGCCTTGACCCCAACTGTGGGTTCCCCTGGTCAGGCTTATTCATGTCTTTGCTCACCAAGGTTTTGCCTTTGGGGCCAGCCTGCAGACAGGTGGGGATGTAAACCCTCCCTTGTCCTGCCCTTGCAAGCAAGGAATAGAAATGACACTATTTGTTCACTGTTGTCCAAGATTTATTGCATGCTTGGACTGTTTCTTGCACTAGGGGGGATGGTTTTCTTGCACAGAATAAAGGAATAAACAAAGCAATAGAGCAAAGCAGATGGCGATTATTGCTTTCTTCTTTCAGGAACCTTTTCCAGATTGAGTCCTTGGATGGAGAATTTGTGTCTTTCTTAACCATCAGCCATTTCTTCTGTGCTTGCGGTGTGCACTTACAGAGAACCCTTTAAAGAACCTCTTTGTCTTATTCTTGGCATCATATAAGAAATATCTCAAGGCTGTCAAAATTCCTTGTAGAGGTCTTCCATGGCATCAGCCCAGCCAAAACCAAGAAGGATGAGGAATGTAGGAAGAATTCTTGATACCCCTAGGAACAACTCTGATCTTCCCTTACTACTGGCTGTGCTGACTAGGTGAACTCTTTGTTAAGTAGACTGACCTGGCCTAGCCCCATTCACTGGGCACTTGCCACCTGAAACCAGGACAGTAGGGCTGATACTGTTCTGCAGTTCAGAAATGATGGAGGGCCATATGTTTCTCTGCTCCACCCTACAGCCTCAGGTCATCACATCTGTTATCCATTAACACAGTGGTTCCCAACCTAAGGTCCACAGCTGTTCTTGGACTACAACTCCCAGAAACCCCAGCTGGCACAGCTGATGGTGAAGGCTTCTGGGAACTACAGTCCAAGGACACGTCAGTTACCCAAGGTTGGGAACCAGTGCATTAACAGGAAACAAAAAATGTTACCTGTATCACATTTACCTAATCTTAAACCAAGCATTCACATTAAGCGGTTAAGGGGGTAATACATGGGTTGTCTGAAGATGTTTTTTAAAACTTACTTACTTATTTTAATGGTGTGTACAGGCCAGAGAGAAGGATTTTTTGGTTTCTGAGTCAAATGTTTTTCAGGGGGCTGAGAGTCAGAACTCATTCCTGCCTAATCATACCAAAATAATATTTATATAGCTAATCTTTGGCCACATTTTATCAATTCTTTGGAGCTTATAAAAGGTAAATTTTCTAAGACGCTTCCTCTACCCCCATTTTATGGCACCCCTCTCTCCTTCCCTCCCTCCCTCTCTTTCTTAATCCTTAATAACATTTTGCATTGTATAATCTCCTTAGCACTCAGAAAGAAATGATATTGCACTGTCCCCTTGAAGAGTTTATTCTCTGGGGAAAAAGGATTCGTAAAGATTTTCCTTGTCGCACGTCAGCCCTCTTAAAATCACAGCAGATAGAATCAGTTTTTGAAATGCCCTTTATACCTGTCAAGGCAGATAAGATTACTAAGTTGTCTGCTCTCAAAAGTGTGATGTCATATAGTCCCATTTGCTGGGGCCCAAGTCATTATCTGTCTTGTCTGACAGGACATAGTACATGATCAGAAAGATCAATAGAGAGGGGAGCTAAAAGAGGAAGGAACAACGTGGCCCAACCCAGGTGCAGAAGAAGGGAACTATTTTTTTTTCCAACTCAAAACCACACCTGGACAAGTAGCCACTGTCCTCTGTACTGAACCAGCCATGTTTGGATGAGAAAGCTAAAGACCACAATGCTGCATGGTTAAATATATAATGTTAGAACTGCAGAGCTGGAAGGGACCCTCTGGATCATCGAGTCCAGTCCCTGTCAAGAAGGCACAGTGGGGAATCGAACTCCCAACCTCTGGCTCCACAGACAGATGCCTAAACCACTGAGGTATCCTCTTGCAATGGAACATTATCGACACAGATCACATGTTGAAGTTGCAGTTCTAGGAAAAAACCGGAGTAATTCACAAACAAGTCTCCTTAAAATGTATTTCTTCATTTCTCTCTTGCCTTTCTAACCAACCAATCAAGATGGCTAACATTCTGTGCTATTTTTCAAAGGCTAACATAGAAACAGGAAGATACTTTACAGAGTCAGATCAGATACTACAGTTAGCACATCCTGAGAAGAAGAAAACGGGTACAGCACAGGCTGATGCTTGAACTCCTCTCTACTCCTCTACCATTTAGCGAGGCCATACCTCTGTAACTACAGAAGTAACTGTGTTACAGTTCCCTCCACAGAAGAAGCCAAATTAGGAGTAGCTGTCTAGCGTACACATCTTTCACTACTTTTCTGCCACTCTTTGTCCACTAGCACTTGCTTCCTGTAGTAGTTACTTTACACAAAGCCAGAATAGTGGAAGTCTCTCTTGGTGCCATCTTTTTCCCCCTCTCAACTACTGTTCAGAATGACCCAAAGCTTGGAGCTTCCTACATGTCAACAGGCTAGGAACTATGTTAACAGTTAATGGCCAGAATCCTATTGTTGTTGTTGTTGTTTGTTCGTTAACTCGTGTCCGACTCTTCGTGACCCCATGGACCAGAGCACGCCAGGCCCTCCTGTCTTCCACTGCCTCCTGGAGTTTGGTCAAATTCATGTTGGTTTTTAGCCTTTTGTTTCTGTCCATGGAGTTTTCTTGGCAAAGATACTGGAGTGGCTTGCCAGTTCCTGCTCCAGGTGGATCGCGTTTCGTCAGAACTCTCCACTATGACCTGTCCGTCTTGGGTGTCCCTGCATGGCATAGCCCATAGCTTCTCTGAATTACTCAAGCCCCTTCACCACAACAAGGCAGCAATCCGTGAAGGGGCAGCAATCCATGAAGGGGTCCTATTGTAGTCCCAACTAAAGTCCCAATTTAAGCATTGAATCAATGGAATTTGCATAGGTGTTGACTTATCATTAGTTAATCAATTAAATGGTTCTGCTCTAGTTGGGAATACTACTAGAATTGTGGGCAATGTCATGTCTCCTAGGACTAATCTCTTGGTAGGCATGAGCAATGGAGACTGGTTGCTACAGTTCTTATCTTCATGCTGTAGTAACTCCTCTTTTATAGAAGTGTTAGCATAGTTACAGCTACATTGTACTGTGTCTTAATAATCAGAATGACAGTTAAACTGGCATTTAACTCCTGATGTCTGGTCACAAAACAAAGCAAACTCATTTGCAAATTCTGGGAGATCAGGAAAAAATTGTGGGATTACGGTCAGATTATTTTTAACACTTAAGGAATTGGTGCTTCTAACAATGAGCTCTCTGTAGCACCTAGTTCAGCCCTTAGTCATATTGCTAGTCCATCTAACCTAGACTGTTGGCTCTGACTCAGAGCAGCTCAGATTTCAAGGCACAATTCTTCCTCAGTCTTACCTGGAGCTCCCTGGTATTCCTTGGTAGTCATCAAGCCAATCACTGACCGGGTCTGACTTTGCTTACTTGGTGCTGCTTAGCTTCTGAAATTAAATAAGATCACATAGGATCTTCCATCCAGCAGGGTGGCAAACTGGTGTAGAGAACAGAGTGGAATGGGGAGAGAGAGAGGAAGAACAGATGCCTCATTGGTGTAATGTAGTTATTGACGACAACTGTATTATAAAGCAGGGCTAAACATAGCCTTCTGAGAAGTAAGACAGATGCCTCAGACAGCAGATCTGAGGTAGGACACCAGATGCTGGAGGAGATACTGGTATGTCATGCAGTCTATCCTCAACCCTCGGGCAAAGAACTTTTTTTCTGACAAGTTACTTTTGAAACCAGCTGTATTCTGTAGAAGTTAGTTTCATGCTCGTAACTACTTGTTCAACAGAGTGTCAACCTGTTACTCATTCCTGGTGTGCAGAGGAATGTCATCTGCTGTGAAAGAACAGAAAGAAAAGTCCCATGGGTGGTTCATTGACCAGCCGCAGCTTAGCAATGCATTAGGAAGATGAATAAACAAGTCCTCCTGCATGGGTTGTTCAAAGTATCTGGTATTCGGAGATATACTCCCCCGGAACACAGAAGCTTCATTTAGGAGGATCAGTGTAACTCTTCTAACCAGCTGCCCACTCACTGACTGTAATTTTTACTTCCTTATAGTCATCTCGTTGGCTATATCACAAGCTAAATATGAGCCAACAGTGTGATGTGGCTACAAAAAAAGCAAATGCTATTTTAGGCTACATTAACAGAAGTATAGTCTCCAAAACCCACGAGGTACTAGTTCCCCTCTATTAGGCACTGGTTAGGCCTCATCTTGAGTATTGTGTCCAGTTCTGGGCACCGCACTTCAAGAAGGATGCTGACAAATTGGAACAAGTTCAGAGGAGGGCAACAAGGAGATCAGGGGACTGGAAACCAAGCCCTAGGAGGAAAGACTGAAAAATCTGGGCATGTTTAGCCTGGAGAAAAGGAGACTGAGGGGAGATATGACAGTGCTTTTCAAATACTTGAAAGGTAGTCATACAGGGGAGGGGCAGGATCTGTTCTTGCTCATACCAGACTGCAGGACATGCAACAATGGGCTCAAGTTGCAGGAAGCCAGATTTCAGTTGAATATCAGGAAAAACTTAGAATCATAGAATAATTGAGTTGGAAGGGGCCTATAAGGCCATCTATTCCAACTCCCTGCTCAATGCAGGAACCCAAATCAAAAGATATCTTCCAGGTGGTGTCTAAATTTCTCTTGAATGCCTCCAGTGCTGGAGCACTCACCACCTCTTGAAGAAATTGGTTCACTGCTCTAACTTGAGGAAATTGGTACTGCTCTAACTTCATAACTGTTAGGAGGCTGGCCCCATCTTTGCTGTCTTTCCACAATCAGGCCAAGATCTTTCTCTTCAGGCAAGCTTTCCCTGAGTGACACCCTGTCTCGGAGCGGCTTAAAATGAGGTAGTTTGCATTTTCTCACTTCTAAATCTTTTAGTAATGCTTTACCTAACATTCTTAATATAATGTTATTAATTCATTTAATATTTGAATAATTCACTGTTTTTAGCTTTAAATAATGTCTTTTAATGATGTAAACTGCCTTGGGTTCCTTTCTTAGGAGAAAAAGGGGGGGGGGAATATAAATAAATAAATAAATAAATAAATAAATAAATAAATAAATCTTTGCTTTTCTGATGTGTTTAACACAATTTGCCATATGTTCAAGGTGCAATGAGAAGAATTGGCCACTTGAGGGAACCAGTGAGTATTTTCTTATATTTTCCCAATGGCTGTGCTAGTAAAACTTTAAGGCCAAAGAATAAGCTACTTTTGTGAATAGGTAATGATAATCTGTTACACATCCAAAGGAATGAGTAACAGAATGAGCTCCTTTTCAAAACATCACGTTCTGACTTCTGGCAGCCCTTTTGTTTAGCCGCTTCCGTAATGGACAGTGACGAATGGACACAGAACGGCCTGTGACTTCATTAGTCAGAAATAAGTTTTAAGACCTCTGGGAGTCTCCATTTCCTTATTTATTTATTTATTTAGGTTATAAATCCACCAATTTGGAGAAATCGCTACTCAGGGTGGTTACCAAAACATAAAACAAACTATAAAACCCAAATTAAAAATAATCAAAGGAAATACCCCCAGTATCCTAATCAATTGATATTAACCAAAACGAAAAAGGTGACACCCCCCCCCCCCAGCTGACCCCTGACATTAGCAAATCAACCCAGATTAGAATGGTTCTTATTGTTCTCTGTCTTTCCACGAGGGCAGGACTGCACCACCTGCCCTTCAAAGAGCCAAGGCCTTTAAACAGGGCGCAGCCCTCTCATAACCATTTAAGTCAAGGAGTGGCCCTATAACAAGACGTATAATTTCCCTGCATGGATGAGAAGGGCAGGGACTTTGGGGCCCACTAGATGTAGCTGGATGCAGAGGCCCATCAGCCATAGTCAGGATGGCCAATGATGTGCTATCGGGAGGAGAAAATCCATCCGCTTTGCTTTCTCTTGCACTCAGGGGTCCTTTCATTCTGTACACGAAGAGATTTAAATTCTTCCAAAATGATTGTAAATGAAAGTCTCTCTCATCTGTGCAAGTCAAACCCAATAGGTGCTGAAGACTGTGTTTTACTTGCTAGCCATGTAGCTGTTAAAGACTAAGAGTAGAGAGGGATACGAACTGAACCACAAAGCAGAAAAATTGACAAATCAGGCTGGTTCGTGGCTTGATTCGTGGACCCAGTTTGGGGATCATGTTTTGCCAAAGCAAAATGAAGTGCATCGGGGGCAGTGGGAAGGGGGTGGGGGACGGTGCCCCCTGGTGCAACCCCAAAAAAACAAATTGGGAAGGGGGGGTTCTCGATGGATGGTGGGTAGCTACAAACTACAAACCATCATGAACCACCAGTTTTCTGGTTTGTGCCCAACTCTAACTAAGAGCAGAAGCCTGTGCAGACGCAAATGTACACACACACACACACACACACACACACACACACACACACACACACACACACACACAGATGGAGATGCCACTTTGCCTGCACATGCAGTCAGCGCCTAAGCCACAAATGAGGAGTGAGTTCTGAGTGAACATGATCTTCAAAATACCCAATATTTTGCTCCAGTGAGCTTAAGGACAGCAATTCTTAAGCTGGAACCTCATCAATAAAAAAATTTAATGGAATAGTAAACAAAATGGTGAAAATCATAAGTGCTAAAAAATGGTAAAAACAAACTATATATTGCATTGAAAATAATAGTAAAAATCATTTTTAAGTATAGCTTTTGCAGCAGGTGCACTAGGAGTATTAGGAAAACAATATTTATAGCATGCCTGGTAAAGCAGTAATACTGTGATTACAAAGAAAACAATGACAGTATAAACAAATGGAAGAATATAAAATTGGTTACAGCATAAAATGGAAAGATATTCAACAAAACTAAAACTACAATTAAATAAATGAATTTGATTACAAAATTTCCTCCAGTCCTAACATCCTGAAAACCAAAATTGTGAATAAAGTTTACAAATGCGTTGAAGCTTAAATTAATGTGCAAAAATTCCATTCAAGGTAAGACTGCAAATATAAATCAGAAGTACAGGAATTGGAGATTGTGGGAAATTACAATGACAGAGTTGAATTGTCCAGTTAAATTGTGGGGCTTCGTGTCATCAGTATGCTGATGACACCCAGCTCTACATCTCCTTTTTCCCAACAACAGTGGATGCCGTTCCGTCCCTTCAGCGCATGCCTGGAGGGTGTACTGCAATGGATGCAGGAGAATGGACTGAGGCTGAACCCGGACAAGACGGAGGTCCTGAGGGTGGGTGGCCCCGCCATCGGTGGTTTGGGAAACTCCCTCTCTATTGGGGGAGTGACTCTCATCGTGAAGAGTGAGGTTCACAGCTTGGGGGTCCATCTGGATCACCATGGAAACCCAGGCAGCGTCAGTGGTGCGCTCCGCCTATTTCCATCTCTGGTGGATTGCCCAGCTGCATCCCTATCTTGATGTTGGGGCACTCACCACTCTGGTCCATGCGTTTGTAATCTCGAGATTAGACTACTGTAACACGCTCTACGTGGGGCTATCTTTGAGATTGATGCGGAAGCTTCAAATGGTGCAGAATGCGGTGGCCAGACTTCTTACTGGGGTGAGAAAATATCAGCATATTTCCCCCACTCTGGCTGCCCTGCATTGGCTGCCTGTTTGTTTCCGCATTGATTTCAAAGTGCTAATGATGACATATAAAGCCATAAACAGTTTAGGACCTCGATATCTAGCGGAACGCCTCCTCCCACCTAGATCTACCCGAATCACTCATTCTAGCCAAGACGGGCGGCTGAGGGGCCTAACGCCGAGGGAGGCCCGGAGAGAAAGAACAAGAAACCGGGCCTTCTCGGCAGTGGCCCCTTGCCTCTGGAACAGTCTGCCCGTAGAGATTTGCCTGGCTCCCTCGCTGGGTGTTTTAAAGAGCAAACTTAAGACCTGGCTCTTTAGGCAGGCTTTCCCTCCTGTCATCACCTAATTACTTTTGCCATCTTGAATTATATTATTACTGTTGTCTTTATTTTATTATATTGTTTTTACTTTTATGTATTATTGTTAGCCGCCCAGAGTAGACTTCGGTCTAGATGGGTGGAGTATAAATTGAATAAATAAAATAATAAATAAATAAATACATTCTAAGATCTTAATGGTCTTGGTCGTTCTAGGCAGGCTTGTTCTGAAGCCAGTCTGCAAGAACAAAGGATACATCAAGAGCATAAAGAAGCTCCTCTGATGGCAACAGGTCCCAACAGCGGAAGAACAGAGGGTTCAATGTAGGTCACAGAAATCTCAAAAGTAAAGAAAATAGGACTTCTAAAAATTTAAGGACCAATTTACACAAAAGCAAGGAGAAAGGAGAATGCAAGCCAATTATCACCATGCAAAAGACAATTCAGGAGAAAAGCTCTCTAAAGATCAACAGAAGGAAGGGCTTCCACAAGAAATAAATTAACAAAACAAGGCACTAGGAGTAAAAAAAAGAAAAAAAAAGGTGTTATTTCCCTCTAATTTCCCCAATATTTATAGTTTTTCTGCCTTGTACAATTTTCTGCTGTCCTTCACTGATTCATCCTTCCTGGGCCAGTTAGTATCCAACACAAGAACCGGCTATATCCTGATTAATCACTGGATCCAAAGCTTTAATTATTTTCTTTGTCTTCCACCCTAGAATTGGGAACTGTCTTTTTGTTTCAGTACCAACAGGTTCAATCTTGGCCAGTTTAGGTATTTAAAACCTGCCTAACAAGGCAGGTCTTTAATTGTTGCCTACAGGGCAAGGGGGGGGGGAGCCCCACCTAACCTCCCAAGGGATTAGCATTTTGCTGCAGTTGTCTTTAATCTCTATGCCACCCTTGTAAATACAGACCCAAAAAAGTGCATCCCATCTCTCGTTATTATTATTATTAGCTTTTATAGTGATAATATCTATGCTGCTGTGAAGATGGCTCCAAAGCATCATGGGAGCTGCACTACACTTAGATAGAGTCCAGGCTTCTATAAAATCTAGAAGTAGAACAAAGAAAGCAGTTGTACCCCCTGTGTTATGGGTCTCTCGTAGGCAACTGGTTATGCACTGTGTGATCAGAATGCTAGACCAGCAAGGCATTGGTCTGATCCAGCATAACTCTTGTAGATCAAAATAAAACCTTCTTCCCAGTTGCATAGTGCCATTTCTTTCTCTGATTCCTTAAATCCAAAAAAAGCTTCCATGCACCTTAAAAGTAAACACAAACAGTCTTTTGTGAGAACTGCTAATTCTAGGAACAAAATCTGTCACTGAAATGGACTCAATGATCCATGGGGTCCCCACCAGCTCTGCAGTTCTAAGATGGTGGTGATGATGATTTGACTAAACTGATTGAAAAAAAAAACTTTATCAAAATCTCATAGGCTCCTTTCCCCCTACCCTGGAAGTTTCTCTATGCTCCCTCCCCACCATTTGGGAACCAATACTCTAGAGCAGGGGTCCCCAACCCCTGGGCCGCAGCCTAGGCAGAACCGGGCCACGGACATAGATCTCCTGTCCCCCCGCAAGCGCCCTGCGCCCCCGCGCGAGCATGCCACGCCCCCCACGAGCATGCCACACACACACAATCGGTCCGTGGTTGGGAAAATGTTGGGGGCCACTGCTCTAGAGCAGTGGTTCCCAACCTTGGGTAACCCAGATGTTCTTGGACTGCAACTCCCAGGAATCTTGGCCGGCACAGCTACTGGTGAAGGCTTCTGGGAGTTGTCGTCCAAGAACACCTGGGGACCCAAGGTTGGGAACCATTGCCTAAAGATTACTGAGAAAATAATGGATAAATTGTGATTTGAATACTCTCAAGTGCTAGGCGAGTACAAAACAGAATATGATGTGGCTTCTCTGAGAGAAAATCTAAGTGATATAAAATGATAATGTTTTGTGTGCTCTCTTTTACTTATGATCTTCCCCTACCCCTCATTATCAATCTTGTCAGGTGCAAATATTTTAGAATAGAAATTCATCCTGATGTAAACACTTCAGTCAATGAGGTTTCATGCTCTTCAGATGGTGTGGGGAAAGCGTTCTAATTAGTAAAAGTTCAACTTGAAATGCAAAATTGCAAGAGATCACAGAGAAAGGTCTGGTGGAATTTTTAAGCCATGCCTGACTTTGGGATCAGAAGTACTGTGTTAAGTCACTCAATCATGTTAATTCTACCAGCTTTATTACTGCCTCTTCATTAGCACTCACATCCAATGTCATTATGCAAATATTATGAAATTTGAGAAATGCGCGTTTCCTAAGTCTGTTTTTTCGATATTTTAAAAAAGATATACCTTCTTAATGAGTGCTCACTTACACTGATGCATTCCAATAAGGTGAATAAGATTAAATTAGAGCAAAACTTAGACTGCATGAAGACGTTAATTCTTTTCTCTTCTTTCACAAGTCTTTAGTAGCGACATGACACCTACTTGCTGGTTTAAGTTTTAATGCACAGTGATATAAACTGACAGCGATGATAACAATGATGTCAAAGTAGCAATTCTGGTGTAAATTCATTTATACTATTTTTCCTATTTCCTGGGAAGAAATGATGTAGAATTTGGGAGCATTAATCCCCCCCCCCCAGTTCTGTTTGACTTGTTAACTCCCAATTCCTGTTCCGCATCTCCTTCTGTGAATTACTCATAGGGTCCACTCAATCAGGGATCACATGGAGGGGTCACCAAAGCCAATCCATGTGTTGCATTCTGGTGGAGAGAGACAGACCAGCTGGGCTGTGTCTCCTAGACTTACTATCCTTCAAACTCAAGCCAGTGTTGATGCCAGTTATACAGCCCAGGCCACATGAGCAGCAACAATGGAAGGTGCTTTATGAGAGGTACATGATGTGTCAGGGTTTGGGGAGGGTTTTCCGTGTTTATTATTTATTTCAAATATTTTTACCCTGCCTTTCTCCTTAAAAAGGACCCCAAAATATAAGTTACTCAGAGAAACCCAGCCTGAAGAGGGTTTGCCTGCTTGCGGAAGGACAGCAAAGATGGGGCCAGGCTGGCCTCCTGTGGGAGGGAGTTCCAGAGTCTGGGGGCAGCAACAGAGAAGGCCCTCTCCTGTGTCCCCACCAAATGCACCTGTGAGGGGGGTGGGACCAAGAGAAAGGCATCCCTTGATGATCTTAACACATAGGCAGGCTCATACTCAGAGATGCAGTGCTTGAGATAGCTTGGACCTAAGCTGTTAAGGGTTTTATAGGTTAGAACAAGCAGCTGGAAATGGATTCCCACGTGCCCCCTGTTTACTATTCTCAAACAAAGGCTCACGTCACGTTCTCCCTTCGCTGCCACCAGTGGATTACTTCAATCCACAATATAAATGATGTATGTCATGTGAACAAAACAGAACTTATTTATTGAAGGGAAGCAGAATGAATAATAACAGAAGTCTTTCAGTTATTTAGTGTACACAAGCATTTTGTCATCAGTTCCCTCAGTACATAGTTTTTCTCAGCTTACAGTCTCATTACCACCCTCTCTACCTATCTCCCTCACCAGCCCTATCTGACTCCTCCTTCTCCAGCCAAGCCTCATGTAGCTGCTGACTCCGCCTCTCCAGCTCTCTCACAGGTTCATGTAAATCAGCTCATGAATATGAACAGCATGAATGACAAGGGCAGTCGCCACACTCCTCCCCGCTAAAATAAAAGTTTGTTTCATGAGGGAAAACCTTACAGTTTACCCTTATGAACAACGGAACATATAGGGAAAATTACATACAAAAACACTTACCATAATAATATGCTTACCAGTTATGTCCTAAATCATATAACATATTTCAACATATGACACATTATATTACCATATACTTATACATGTTCAGTACATTACTTCATACAAACAAGTTGCTACTGAAAGAAAACAGTTAACACCACAATATTCAGCTGTCTTCACCCATCAGTCATCTGGTCTCCGTGACAGAGCATCAGCAACCATGTCCGGGTCCCTTTCACGTTGCGAATCTCAAAATCAAAGTCCTGTAAGAGTAGTGCCCACCTCATCAGTTTGTTGTTGTTGGATTGAATAGTCCTTAGCCATAAAAGTGGGGAATGGTTGGTGCATAACACAAAATGTCTCCCCCAAATATAAGGTTTCAGTTTTTGCAATGCCCAAACAATGGCTAGGCACTCCTTCTCAATCGTCGATAAATGCTTCTCGCCGGCCTGCAGTTTCTTGCTGATGAAGGTCACTGGATGATGGTTTCTGTTGTTGTCAGCTTGGCTCAGCACGGCTCCCAGCCCGACGTTGGACGCATCCGTGAAGATTACAAATTCACATTGGAAGTCTGGTGCCCTCAGAACTGGACCAGGTCAATGCGGTCTTTAATTTGTTAAAGGCTTCCTCACAGTCTGCCATCCAATGGATTTTCTCAGCTTACAGTCTCATTACCACCCTCTCTACCTATCCCCCTCACCAGGCCTATCTGACTCCTCCTTCTCCAGCCAAGCCTCATGTAGCTGCTGACTCCACCTCTCCAGCTCTCTCACAGGTTCATGTAAATCAGCTCATGAATATAAGTGACATGAGTGATAAGGGCAGTCGCCACAACATCCTTGCTATGTTCTAATGTTTCTAATTCAGTGCTGAAGCTATATCCTGTGCTGCATTCTGGTGGAGAATGTGTTCTTATGTCATGCATGTTCTATTTTAAATGATGACCTTTATACAGATTTAAGGTGTAGTCATAACTAGCCAGAATAGTAAGGGCTAGATGAGCTGACACTAAACCAGATGAAGCTATGCTGAATCCATACTCCTGTCAGCCTAACACCGATGTTGAGATTTACTCCCTTGATCCTGGCCTCACTTTCACCTAGCATCAAGACTGTGAATCTGAACTGAGAGTGGTTTGGAACTGGTGTAACTCAGCTCCTTCTCTTCTCCATCCCTTCTTTGCCTCTTCTGCCAGTTGTTCACAACCAGCACAACAGACCCATTTGTGGCAACACAAGAGGCTTCTCGCCTCTTCCAAGCCTGCCACAGCTGGCATATCTTTGACTGTGAGTTGTACTGTTCGTCAGCAATGTAATGTGTGGGAGTGTGTGCGTGACTTCTTTTGTAAGTGGCTCCTAACAATCAGGAATTCAGTACAGCATAGTACACATTGGCCAATAAAGTCAAGGTTGTTAAGATTGGCTTCGGTTCTTCAAAAATCCTCTGTTTTATGAATGTGGAACATTGTGCTCCTGAACCCACATTTCAAAAATCCAGGAAATGGCCTGATATTGCTGCACAATATAATGCCCGTGTTGCCAGCAGGAAAAAGGATGCCAAGCTTTACATAGTAAAAGGCAGCCTGAAGGCTGACAACACCAATGGCAGCAGTCAAGATGGTCTGCACAGTGCCCTCTTCTGCTCACTAACATTCACAGAATGAGAATTTTGCTTCATCAGTTGGGAAATATATTTTTTAAAAGAAGGCAAAAATTGAAAAGGAGGTTTCTCTGCCCTTCCTTTTAATGTCAGAACCACATCACAAGGTTGTCTCCTTAGTTAATGCCACCCACAGTTCCATTGGGATGTGGGCTAACCGTCTGCACAGGCTACACAACGAGATAACTAGGGTCCTGCCGGATCATAGGAAAAAGAATACATGTCCTACTGCTGTGCCATAAAGGTGTGCAACCATTCTTAAAGGGGCAGGATTGATCTAAATGGAAACACATGTGGACACTGCCATTTGGTTTGACCTGAACTGTACCAACAGCAACCCACATACCAATCTATATGCCAGTGTGAACTCTCTCTGAGAGTGAAGACAACTGAGGGCAATTTCAATGAATTTTTGGATGCCTTTTAAGGGAGAGAGGCAAAATGCCTGCCAAAATGGGACTATGTGGAATTATGTCCCAGTAATGACATCATTTCTTGGAAGCAAACAATGATATTTCTTAAAGGAGGTTTGAATGAGTTTTTCAGCCTCACAAGAGGCACCTGACACAAACTGACAGTCAGATCCTGGTTTCTGTCCACGTGGACAATTCATGCCACTGCACTATACGAACCATACCCATGATCCAGTAGACCGCAATCCGTGCTCCGGCATTAAAACATGCAGGTACAGACAATACATGCACACCCAGACACAAAGATTTTGCCAGTCGAAACGTGAGCTCCTGCCTGCAGGTGTATGATGTTCTCCCACCTTTGACTCCATGCAAGAGCATGAACGCCTTACTTGTGATCTTTTTCTTTAAAAAGAGCAAAATGATTTTGCTGTGTCGGAACAGCCCATTCATCACACCGAACATTTGATTCTGTCACTTCAAGTACTTGTTAAAAATCACTTCAAGCTGCTACAATCAAGGGCCAGGTACTTCCAAGGTCTGGCACTTTTATAGCTCTATTATACCTTTAAGTAGGATTCTTCAATCCAATTCTAGACTTCATGATAATCAAGTGCCCACTCCACTTAACTCCAAGACAGCTGAAGAACTCGGAATGCTCTAGATAGATGCCTGGGTCTGATTTTCAATCAGGCCTCTCTTACTCACAACTGGAAAAACCTTGAATATCACCTAAGCATTGTAACAGTCTCAATTACACCTAGCAAAGGGTGACCAGGAGTGGCTCCAGCATTAAACCCTCTCAGCCTTTGCTTCCATTATGATCGGAAGGAAGGAAGGAAGGACAACCAAGGCATAAAAACAGACATATGCCAGGGCTAAATCATCACTAGTAGGGTTGCCAGATACATGGGTACCAAAAGGAGGACATAGAAAGCCAAAAAGGAGGACAGAGGAGGACGTACTGGGGGTGGGTGGGCTCTGTGCGCAGGGTGGGGTGGGGTGTGTGTCGCTTTTGGAATTAGGTATTGGGGAGAATAGCTCTTTGATCATGGGGCAATACCATGACCATTAAACCTACTCAGTCTTGAAAGGTCAAGACTGGGAAAGTTACATTAAAAAACAAAATAATCAGCAACTATCAAACAAAATATAAGAGCTACTAAAACAAAGTACACTAAGAAATCACATTAATAAAAGCATAATAAAGTGAAATAAAAAGTTTAAAAAGTTGTGTGACAGATTTAAAACACTTTATAAAAACCAGGAAAAAAAAACAGAAGGCGTGGATTTCTCTCTGCTTGAGAAATGCAAAGGGTGGAGAAAATGGATTTGGAGAGAGAGAATTTTATACATACACACACACAATGCTTACTACACTACATATGACAAAGCCATATATGTATATATATAATGTATATATTATATATGTGTGTGTGTCTATATCTATATCTGTATCTATATATGGCTTTGGATACACACACACACATATATCCTATACACACACACACACACACACACACACACACACACATATACACACACACACATATATATATACACAAAGCCATTTTCTCCACCCTTTGCAATTTCTCAAGCTGAGAGAAATCCGCTTGTGTGTGTGTGTGTGTGTGTGTGTGAATTTCCAGCTCCCACAAGCACGGGGGATAACTCTGCACATGCTTCTGGCTCCTGGACCTGGAAACACACTCTGCACATGCCCCAGAGTCAGGGGTGTGTGGGGTCGGGGCAGAAGGGGGGGATAAAAGTGCCTCCTCTTCCCCGGCTTTAGGAGGAGGGAGGGACCGGCCTGGCCCCTATTTCCCTGGCTCTGAACCGCCGCCCCCCCCAGAACCCCAGACTAGCCTTCCCTCCTGCTTGCATCAGTTCCTTTTTTCATAGTTTTGAATCAGTCTCTCTCTCTTTCTCATACAAACACACACCCTCCCTCCCTCCCTCAATTTTCTACATATATTTAAACAAGCTTGATGAAACCACCTGGTTCCTCTCTCGCACCTTTCTTCCCACCTTAATTGGAGCCTTCTCTCCCTTGCAGTCACGTCCTTTTTTCATGGTTTTATGAAAGTCAGTCTCTCTCTCACATACATACACACACCCTCCCTCCCTCCCTAAATTTTCTACAATCTTACCTTTAAACAAGCTTGATGAAGCCACCCGTCCCTCTCTCGCACCTTTCTTCCTGCCTTAATTGGAGCTTTCCCTCCTAATTGGAGCTTTCCCTCCTCCTGCTTGCAGTCACCTCCGGCGGAAGTAGTCATTCACAAGCCGGATTGACTGCCCGGGGCTGTTCTACAGCTGTAAACAATCAAGCCACCTTATCTCCGATCTCTAAAAGAACGTAGGATTTACAAGTGCTGCAACTAAGGAAGGAGGGAGAGGTGGGTTACAGTTTGAGGTTCAGCTGCAGGGGGTGGGGGTGAAGATACAAAAGCTGGACATTTTAAAGTTTTTTAGCTTTGCCTGACGGACGGAGGACAATAGCCTGCCGGACATCTGGCAACCCTAATCACTAGGAGCAGTGGAGACAGGTGATACCATATCCACTCCAAGTTTTACCTTGAATGTTAAAGGAGTTACCCAAGATGCTGAACAGACATGGGATTTTCAAATTTCTTGCATTACAAATCCCTTAATTCCCCCATCTGATAGTTCCACTGGACAACCCCAAAGCCTACAAATACCTAAATGTGGCTCACCTGGAGAAAAGGCCTAGCTGGGAAGGCTTCATGACTTAGCATAGGCCTAGTTTCCTGTTCAGAAAGGAAGCTCCCAGCTAGCAGTGAGGCAGCTTCATTTCTGAATAGGAAGCTAGGGCAGAACTAGGCCTGCACCCCAAGCCTGTTTTTGCTCTTTATATGCAGCCCTCAGTCCCTCCACCCACCAAGAAACCAGGAGCGGACTTCTGGCCACCTGTGATTTGGATTGCTTGGAATTTATGAGCCCAGGGAATTATTAAAATTTGCCTCCAACTCTCTAGATATGCCCATCTGTGACAGTTCTTCCATGGAGAAAATTTGCCCATTCTTCCTGTGAGGGTTCTTCCATAGAGAAAAGGTGCCTGAGCGGGGACATGGTTGAGACATATAAAATTATGCAGAGAATGGATAAAGTGGATAGAGAGAAGCTCTTTTCCCTCTCACACAATACCAGAACCAGGGGACATCCACTCCAATTGAGTGTTGGGAGAGTGAGAACAGACCAAAGAAAATATTTCTTTACGCAGTGTGTTGTTAGTCTGTGGAACTCCTTGCCACAGGATGTGGTGATGGCCTCTGGCCTAGATGCCTTTAAAAGGGGATTGAACAGATTTCTGGAGGAAAAGTTCATCGCAGGTTACAAGCCATGATGGGGATGTATAATCTCCAGGCTTAAAAGAAAGGTACCTGAAAATGCCAGATGCAGGGGAGGGGTATCAGGAGACAGGTCTCTCGTTGTCTTGTGTGCTCCCAGAGGCATCTGGTGGGGCCACTGTGAGATACAGGAGGCTGGACGAGATGGGCCCTTGGCCTGATCCAGCAGGGCTCTTCTTAGGTTCTAATGTTGATCCATCCCTTGTAGATGAGACTCAGGAGACTTTGGTGATGTTTTCATACACCCAACATTTATTTCTGAAACCTCAAGAAAACTGTGCAAGCCAGCTTTAACATTTAATAACTCTTCTGAACATAATGAAGTAACAAAAAAAGAGTTTTCCTCGTGAACTAGGAAGAGGTTCTTGAAGGTGGGTTCTCAAAGCCCTCCAACACCTTCTGTCTCTATGTCCATCCGCATTGGTCCCAATGATAACAGCAACAGGGACAGTTTCTTGTCTGGGGGGGGGGAATCTCGAGTGTCTGTGGGCTCCTCTCCTGGGTGTGTAATGTCCCAGGTCCTGGGGCTGAAGATCTCACTGACCAGGATCTGTTCATCCATCTTTCCCTGTCTCTCTTCTCTCTCTCTCTCTCTCTCTTAGCCCTTTCCTCTCTGATCTTTCTTCCCCACTCCCGGGGGCTCCTTTTCTCCCCATTACCATGGTTTTTGGGGTACCTTCTCCCTCCATCTCCTGTCAGCCTCTTGCCATGGTACCATCCATTTCTCCCATTTGTGGGTCCACGGGTTCTCAACCCAGATCCATTCCCATCCTTCTCCTTTCCTTCAGCTGCTCCAGCTTCTGCCTCCTCCCCCTCTCTCTTTCTCTTTTTTATCTCTTCTCCTGCTCACCTGCTCTTTTCTCCCTACTAATCACTGTCTCCTCCTTTCCCTCCTCTTGCATCTGCCTTTCTCCCTCCCCTAGAAAAGGGCTTTTTTGTCTCCCACTTCTTTCTTCAGCTCTGGTCTCTTTCATCTCCTACAGCAGAGGTCCCCAACCCCCGGTCTGCGGCCCTATGCCGGTCCGTGGCCTGGGCTGGACCGGGCCGCTGAGACAGACCTCCCGCCCCCCGCACGCACTCACCCCCACGCTGCCCGTTTGCGCCTGCGCGCGTGCTCCAGCACGCCCGTGCGAGCGCCACGCCATTTGCGCATGCACATGGGCGCGTGCCCGCACAAGCGCGTGCTGCCATTTGCGCACGCGCATGAGGGCGCTCACATGCATGCGCAAACGGCAGTGCAGTGCTCTCGCGCACACCCATGCAAGAGCACGTGGGCGCTTGTTCGTGCATGCGCGCGAGCACGGGGGTGCCCCGCCTTCCCCAGCTGGTCTGCGGACCAAAAAAGGTTGGGGAACGCTGTCCTACAGGACTCCCTTTTCCTGGGGGATGGACAGCATTCTGCTGGAGATGTTCACAGACCTGGATGGCACTCTGGTGGAGAAGTTCTCAGATCGGCTCCCAGGCTCATGCCTTCCATTCCAGCAATTTCCTTAGCTTCTCCCCAAGGTATTAGTAAGTAACCAGGGCATAGACATGTTACGTTTGGACTACAAATCCCATAATTCTGGCCACACTCACTGGGGGATTCTGGGAGTTGGAGTCAAAAAAGGGACTTTTCCAAGTTCTGGTACATTGTTAACATTTTATTTCATGGTTTGTCTGGCTTTTCACTCAAAGATCACTCAGAGTGGATGATCAGAATCAGAGACTTGCATAGAGTTAGGAAACAGGGCCTTTTCAGTGGCTGCACCCAAGTTCTGGAAAAACTTCCTCTGGGACGTCAAGTTGACTCCTCTCTCCTGTCCTTCCACCAGCAGGCAAAGACCTTCCTTTTAAGTAGCATTTTTACTAACTTAGGCAAATGCTCTATATCCTGTTTTCAAGGGCCATTTTTAAAGTGCTTCTAAATAGCAGTTTATAATATTTTTTGTTTAACTGTTTTAAAGTCATATTTTACAATGTTTTTAACTGTTTTAAACATCATTTAAATTTGTAACTATAGATTATTGTTTATTGTTTTAATTGACTGTGAGTCACTTGAGTCCTCTATGGGGAGAAAGATTATTTTAAAAAATATCAACACACCATTAAATAACTAAATAGATAATATAAATAAATATATTGGCCATCCAGCAGTACATATGTGTAGAGTCATTTGTTCAGCTACCTGAAGCATGTATTTGCAATTAAAAAAAAATTGTTGGCCTCACAGATTTTTGATGTCTCACCCCCTGCTTCTTGGCCAAATCTTCTGATGATATTTTGCTCTGCTTTATTTCCTAATTTTGCATTCAAATCACCCATGAAAATCAGCATATGCTGTTTTGGTGTGTGATCAACTTTCTCCTGGACACTTACATAAGAACTTTCTATACTTCTTCAGCATCTATAAGTGAGCATAGACCTGAACGATGGTTATGCCAAGTGCTTCCCCATATAGTCTGACTGTTACTATTCAATCAGATTTTACATTATAGCCCCTCAATGCTTGTGCTATCCCTCACTTCTCTCTGAGCACCACACTATTTTTTCTGAGTTTGCCATTTCCAAAGGGAAACACTTTGTAACTCTGATTGAAAAGAACCTACTCCAGGTCACATTAGTCTGCTCACTACAAGGATTATATTGTTTAAACATTTCATTTCATGTTTTCAAATTTACCTTGATTCATACTTGTCACACTACATGTTCCAATTATATGTGCTGTGCAGCACCAGACTTTCCTTATACCTGTGTGGATATCTACAATTAGATGTCCACAATTTCAATCTGCCTTCAATCCAGTTTCCTTGTTAATAACAACACTGTGCTCATCCTTTGCTCTTCCTCAGTAGCCAATGGAATGTTTTCTGAACTAGGAGTTTCATCTTCAAGCACTATCTCTTGTTTTATTTTGGATTGTGTCTTTATAGAGTTTTCAGATTATGAATGTTCAGAAGTTATTTCCTGTTGCCTTCTTCTGCACAGTACTAACACAGCCAGTGTCTATGAAAGATTCTTTACCAGTGTCACTTTCCACTACTCAGTCTTCAAGAATTGCTGTACCCCAATCACCTTTTGAACTATCATTTATCATCTGCAGTTGTTAATTTATGAAGAAAACGAGTGTGTCTTAGGTTGTGATCAGATGGATTGAACAGTGTGGGTCTGATCTCACCAGAAAGAGTCACTTTTCAGGGAGTGAGGTGTCTTAAATTGACCCTTCCATCTGTTGAGGATTCATTCCAGCCCAGTCCCAAAATTTAGTAGCTCTTCAGCTACATGGATCAGAGACAGGGTGGAGCACAAGTTCCTATTAGAAATGGGGATATTCGTATTTGTAGACTAATACAAATATCCCCATCCAAGGTGCGCCTAATGCGGGTCCAGCCCTTGGAACCGGCCCATCCACTCACACTTCGCCACGCCGCCAGCATCCTGCTCTTCCTGCCAATCATGGAAGTAGCTCTGCTGTCTCCCTGCTTGACTGGCCACTCAGCAGCTATGTGGGAAGATTTGTCCTCCCGCCCCCTGCCTGCAGTGGCCAGCCGAGCAGGGAGACAGAGAAGCTACTTCTGTGATTGGTGGAAAGAGCGAGAGGCTGGTGGCGCGGCAAAGCGTGAGTGGATGGTCCGATTCTGAGGGCTGGATCTGCATTAGGCACACCTGGAACAGGGATATTTGTATTCGTTCATGAATATCTCCATCTCTAGTTCCTATACATCATGTGACCAACGGACCACTCCACAAATAGTCCAAATTGTGTTCTATATATCCATTTGATCACACCCTTAGTCTAGTGTCTAGCCTTCTACTATTCTGCCTCGAGTGATCCTGCTAGAAATCTGGAGCCATCATGCAGCCTAGCCTCCCGACAGCATTTCTCTCGGCTTCTGTGACTTACTCAGGCCTCCTCACCATGTTAACATGTGCATCCAGGACATTGGGTAATGAATAAAGGTAAAGGTTCCCCTTGACATTTAGTCCAGTCGTGTCCGACTCTAGGGCGCGGTGCTCATCCCCGTCTCCAAGCCGTAGAGCCAGTGTTTGTCTGTAGACAGTTTCCGTGGTCACGTGGCCAGCGCGACTAGACATGGAACGCCGTTACCTTCCCACCGAGGTGGTGCCTATTTATCTACTCGCATTTACATGCTTTTGAACTGCTAGGTTGGCAGGAGCTGGGACAAGCGATGGATTCGATCTTACGACTGCTGGTCTTCTGACCTTGCAGCACAGAGGCTTCTGCGGTTTAACCCACAGCGCCATCACGTCCCACTAGGGTAATGAATACACAAAGGCAATTTGTTTGTGGGCTTGCCTCCACTCCAAATTAGCCTAATTTCTTCCATATGTCCCCTTTTTAGAAACAGAAACACTAACAGTAATGTAGTGGTATTTTGTACATCTGTCATAATCAGCCAGATCCTCTGTAGCCACTGGAGTTAATGACTATTGAAGGGAAGTTTTTGAAACTGAATCTTGGTCTTTGTCTTATGCTCATGGCAATTCATGCAATGCACCATGAGCTTCACCAACACATGACAATATTTTGGGGAACTGCAATTTTGAATCATCTTAATTGGTAGTTTAATCAAGTGGAGCTTAGCATCTACATTAGTAAAGGCCAATTCTAATCAGTAATTCTGCTGTTGTTGAAATAGGACTTGAACAAGAAAATATTAAAGGTGAACTTTTGGTTTAACTATAAGTGCTAGCTCGTGCTAATTAAGCATTTGGTCATCTCACATATTTTTCAACAACTCAAAAAGCAGCCAATATTGTGGATGGTTTTTAAAAAAATAATAGTAATCTGATCTTATCTTCTAAGGTCCATGACAAGTATTTTCAATCCCTGGTTCCAGGATAGGTCCATGAGGAGAACTCAGAGAGTAGAGCAGAAGCCTAGTCAAACTCCAAAAGAGGTTGTAGAGTTTCTAAAAGAGCTCTAAAAGAAGTTGTAGAGTTTCAGGCCTGAGGCAGAATCGGAAATTCAAATATTGTGTCAAAGGAAATCTGAGTTCAACTGAGTTTCCAGGTTTGGTCCTCCTGGTCCTTCTCCCCTTTAAACCTCACATACTGGTTTCCTCACATACTGGCTTCAGCATACTTGATGAGTCTTTGGCTGCCCCCAAGGAGAAGTGGAATGGAGTAAAAGAGAAATCTTCCCAAGCTACAGTGATGGTAGCAGCAAGGCTGGCTCCTTCAATTAATTGTTGAAAGTAATGGGAAGTGCTGTTCAACGTTGTCTTAGGCTCCACATGTTTCCACCATTGCTCTTGTTTGAGGGAGGGCTTACACAGGTGAAGGTACATTTCATTTGTACCATATCACCTCTTCGTGATCTGAACCTCAAACAGCAGCCAAGATTCCATTGTTAGAAAAGTGAGCCTATACCAGTCATGGAGGTGCTGTATTCATGAATGGCTTTTGGAGTCCCAAAGTTTTGGGTGTTGCCTCCTTGCCTCAATCATAAGCTGTTTGTTGACTGTACTGCAGCTCTCATAGTAAGCCTGAATTCAAGAGAGAGGAACCAACTCCTTTGAATTGGAATATCTGAAAAACCACCTTGGATTTCCCAGAAGAACCAGGGCCTTCCTCATCAATGACCTTGCATGCATTGTATTTTGCATATTGTATTGTAGAGCAGTGATCCCCAACCTTTTTGCCTCCACGGACTGGTTTAGCGTGCATGCGTGGGAGGGGCTGTGTGTGTGTGTGAGGGGCCGTGTGTGCGTGGGAGGGGCGTGCATGTGTCTGTGCGCGGGGGGGGGGAGGAGATTTGTCTCTGTGGCCCAGTCCTGGCAAGGCCACGGACCGGGACTGGTCCATGGACCGGGAGTTGGGAACCCCTGTTGTAGAGGAAGAGAATCAATCTCTAACCTCTCCAGATAAATTGGAGAAAGAATCTCGCCTGCAATCTTGGAGAGCAGATGCCAGTCAGTGTTAGCAGTAATGGGGCAGTAGAATAAGTGGTCTGACACTGAAATGTGTACTATGCTGCAATGAAATGTATGCACTCTTAACATATTTGCACTAGAGCTTTCTAAGCAAATCATGTGTGCAAAAGGCACGATAGGGGAAAGTATGCATAGAAATGTGCATATTAATGGAAATTGTTGAGAAAAACCATATTTTTAAGGGTAAATTGTTTAGAAAAAGTGTGCATTAGGAAAAATGCACACACTGAGGAATATATTAATGCCTGAATAAACATGCACATAAAAATATGATCTTTTTTCCTAATAAAAAATGTATGGAATCAAGCCAAAATACATATAGGGTTAGAAAAATAAGAAACGGAGCAGAACTGAAAGTGACGTATTTGCGATGGATCACATATCACAGCTTGAACTACGGATCACAGACTGGACTCTGGCTGCCTCATCTGCTAAGCAGTGTTGACTGTGCCATCTGCTTCTCTTGGTTACTTGAGATGTGACAGCGTGCCGTCTATGGCACCTTAGCAAACAAAGTAATTAGTTAAAAAGTCAGATGATTATTTAGCTAAACGTTCTTCAATTCCCTCGGCAAAATCAAACTGACAGTCCAACACGAGCCATCCATCAGCGGCAGAGAAGCTTGAACAAAAGAGTGGCAAATTCCACACAAATTATGATGGGATTTATTTGCAATCTTCTTCAAAGTGTGAGGAATGCTTGCCTTTTTTAAGGTAGGGATGATCAAACTCAATAGGCTTGGTGGCTGATATTGTGGGCTCTGCAAAGCCCAGAAATTCCCTGTTTTGGCCACTTTGGAAAATTAACAGGCAGTGCACAGACAAACACTTCTTTTTTAAAAAATGAGAACACCCCAAGACTTCTGATGTGAAAACTTCTGTCCTCTGGGAGCAGAAATTGACCATTTTTAAAATCCTCCCTATTTCTGAGGGGTCTAGGGGGTTCTTGGGGACAACAAAAATGTTCTTGGGGTCTCTCTCTCTCTCGCACACACACTTTGCCCATCCTCATATTTAAGGTCATCATCTGCATACAAAGAGTCTTGATACCAGTTATTATATTACATCTCAGTTCCCCTCTCGCCAACACATGGCAAAACCTAAACACCACCTTTGTTACAGGCCAAGCCCTACAACAATGTCGGCTCCAGAAGGTTCTGTGCACAAAATATGTTACACACCCTGAGTTCACCCACGAGGAAGGGTCTGTTGCATGTTTTCCCCAAATGTACCTTGAGTACCGGCAGGATTGTGATGAGATATTATTAACCTTTAATAATCCAACTGTTAATATATAGAAGTGGGTAATCATTATATTTCAGTTTGGGGTTGATGATAATTTACCAACATTCACATGTTTCTTCATTTCTTCCATTCAGGCCTGGTGGTTCCAGTACTTAACTGTTAAGAGTGTGGTTTTCAATCCTTGTGTATTCAGCTGTATTAATAGTGATTTAGCGATGCCAACTCTTTTTGTGTAAGAGAGGCCCCTCATTTTTATTGCCCAGTTAAAGGACCAACTGGTATAACAACGTGTTCTTTTCCTCACTGGGAAAAGCCATGCTCACTGAATTTGACCACTGCAAATGGGGTGGAGTGCTGTTTTTGAAGAGTTCACCAAAATTCACAAACTTCTTTGGAGCTGGCATGAAAATAACTTGAGGCTGGGGAGAAAAAGGGTTGTGAGAGAAAGCAAAATGGACAGATATCGCGCGTGCCCCCCTTGCTATTAATATACCTTACATTTAACAGGCATAAAGAGTGGGGCCCAGGAAGCACTGTAAGTAGAGGGGGGGGGGCAAAAGATCTGTAGATATCAGAGAAGCATTCACAAAAGCAACAAAGACTTGACAGAAACGCATTGGAAGCAACTTTGAGGGATTAAAAAAAGTAGAGCAAAAGTAGACCTCTCCTAGATGTATTGAATGCATAAACAGAAGATGGCAGAAGGTTCTTTGGTTGCCTATGAATGTCAAATACTTTCAAGTGATTGCATTTCCTTGTCGCTTAACATTAAATAACCATCTAAAATGCATTAATGCCCAGTTGTTTGGCATAAGGACACAGCATTCAACCAAACACAGAACAAGTTCTACATGGATACAGAGAGTTTCAGCTGTTGAGAAGTCATTCCTTTCGCCTTTTTCCTGTTCATTGTCCTCTCAAGTTGGGATACAAAAGGGGTGTCTATGGGGCTGGGGTTGTGTGTGGGGAGGGAGGGGCTTCATTTTCTCTTTGACAAGCATGAGAAATACTGAGCAAAGGGGGTTTTCAATAGGCCATTTCTCTCTTTCAATAGGCCATTTCTCTCTTCGCAGCAGTTAGGGATGGAAGCTTATAAAAGTGATCTTCCTTCTTTGTCTCTTCTAAGGATGTAAGTGAAAAAGAAGGAAGCCCTGCAAATGATTCTCCTCGCCCTGTCAGATGTGAGGAGAGTTCTCACAATGGTAAGGAAGGGGTATACACCGCTTGTGCAAATTATGCAATTGTGCAAAACTGGCGGCGACTGCTTTGTGCAGAGATATTCCACACAAACTGTAGAGACCGACAGTGAGAAAAGACTCATTTTCATACTCTCACAGGGCTTGAGAATTCCTTGTCGAGGCTTTCTATCTGAATCAACTGCCCTGAATGGATGTGAATGAAGAATATATTTGTTATCTCACATATAATGAAGCACAGAGCATAGTTTGTGACTTACACCTTGACTTACATCTACCAATGCATTGTCTGTCCCTCATTCCCTCAGAAAATAACTACCGTAACTGAGCAGAAGAAGAGGGTGAGACAGCAAATGGAATCAGTTTGACCTGCTTTAAAAGGGGATTTGTATTAATTCATAGAGGGTGTGGGTAATCGGGATGGCTCTATATGACTTCCACATCAGATGCATCTTTGGGAAGGCCCGTTTCTTTTCTCTCCCCCCCCCCCCCCATTACACCTCTGTTTCCATTTTAAAAGATCTCTAATAAATAATGTGATAAATACCTTTCCTAAGCTTTTTTTCCATATTCCCAACACTATTTCCTATAGTGCAGAATTCTGCTTGCAAACATGGAATTAATGGCTCTGAAGGATGAGTGCCCTGTGTTTGCTCCGGCAGTATCCACCTTGCAGTAATGGGCTTTCTACTTGTGCAATAAGTTTGTGAATTCTCCCCTTGTGCAAGTGGCAGTAAGAGAGAAATGGGTTGTTCCACACATGAATCTAGCAAACAGAATACCTTTTCAGCATGCATTTGAAAAGTTGTGAGATCCTGTTCCAAAGGCAAACTGCAGCCCCATTCAGGTATTATTGAACACATATAATATGTGTAACCCCTGTCCTCCTGCTCCCTCCCACAGGAGGCCAGGCTGGCCCCATCTTTGCTTTCCTTCCACAAGCAGGATAAGACCTTACTCTTTGGGCAAGCTTTCACTGCGTATATGTGTGGGTGTGGGTGTGAAATGGATTGTTGTACCTTGTTGCTTTTGAATATGTTTTGGTGTTACTTATGTGTTTTAGTATGGTGTTTGTTTGATCCTTTTTAGTATTTGTATGCTCACTGTTGTTAACTTTGTCTTTTAACGATGTAAGCTGCTGTGGGTCCTTCTAAGGAAAAAGGTGGGGTATGGCTGGCTGGCTGGCTGGCTGGCTGGCTGGCTGGGTGGGTGGGTGGGTGGGTGGGTAGGTAGGTAGGTAGGTAGGTAGGTAGGTAGGTAGGTAGGTAGGTAGGTAGGTAGGTAGGTAGGTAGGTAGGTAGGTAGGTAGGTAGGTAGGTAGATAATTTGAAATCCTGCAGAGTTCTAGATCCCATGCAGACTGTCTACATGGCCTTCCTTTCTAAAATGTTCCTTTCCATCTGAGAAGAATAAGAAAAGAGTGATGGAAATATATCAGAGGAGACCTAGTGCATTTGCATATGCTTAGGCTGAATAGGGCTTGCTTCTAGACCTGTAAAGAGGAAACAGACTCACACTCCACAACCATCAACAGCCTTGTGTTTGGAAGGGAGACAAGCCCTGCTGCTTATGAGTCACAATAGCTGGTGGAATTGACTTTCTCATGGTATAGGTTATCTGGATTTAGATCCGTAGGTTTGCATGACATCCTCCAACATAACAAAACACTTTTCATCAGTGGAAAGAGCCCCTCCATCAGAATATGGTTCCTTCTGGAAGAAGGAGGTTCCCTAAAAAATATTCCACGGCCTGAAGAAAAATTAAACATCTCCATGCAATTCCTGGTGCTGGATCCATTACTCTGAATTAAAGCAAAATGATTTCAGGATCCATTTGGTGGAAACAGACTTCTTTGTCCTAGGGTAAAAGGACACTCACTGTGTGAGAGGCAAAGGTGATGCAGAAATTAGCCCCCCTGTGTCAGCTTCTCCCAATTTCTCCCAATATCATAAAATCATATCTTCACTGCCACAACTGTGGTAGCTAATGATGTAGGTATGAGGAAATGCACAATGTGACGGTGCTGCTGGTCATGCAACCATTTCTAAAGTTTATGGGCTAAGGGCTTTAGATGGGGATGCCATTTTGGTAGCAACCCCATCTTGCCACCATGAATTGTATTCTTGCTCTTGGTCCTTATTAAATAAGGCCACGTAAGCATGGTGATTTTTTTTCCATCCATAATTTATGTCTTTGTGTAACTGGTTCCTTGTCCTAGATGGAACCAGATGTAGAATTGCTACTCAATCATCATTTTGTGACTTGTGCAGAAAGCCATTCAGTTGGTAGCATTTCAAATAGATGTACAACTATTTTGACAACTAGAAACATCCATATTAAAACTACAGACCCATCTTTTCTTCCCATAGACTAGATCAGGATGTGATCTTCAAGCACCCCACCAAGCTAGCTCCTCCATCCCATGAATCTTGATTATCAATATCCCCAGGTCTTCAAGGAGAGGTAGAATCCCAGTCTGCTGAATCTAATAGCTTCAGTCGTTCTTTAAACTTTCAAGCTCACCTCTGGAGCAGACCCCCCAGCCCTTTTGCACATGGTGCATTCTTATTGAAGTGCTGTCTTCCGAGGTAAGATCAACACTTCAAAGGATGCATGGCCCATTTCTCCACCTCTCTGTGGCATCAGTGGGAAAGAACGGCTGAAGAGTTCCTCTCTTTCTGTGTGGCTCTAGAAACATCAAAGAGGCACATGTATTTTTTAGAGAAGACTAGAGAGGAAGGCCTGCCTTGCTTTGAGCCCATGGTGTAGCCATGTGATCGTGCCCCATTAGGTTTTTATGCTTACCATTTCCCTATTTTTCTTCCCATAAGCTCCATACTAGAATTACCAATATGATGAAATAGCTTTTTGACCCAGAAGTTGTATTCCTAAGTAACTTAAAACATGATGCAGGGAAAATTACCTGGGCAATGATTAGCATACAGTCAATTCTCAATGGGAGATAATTAAATTGTCACCAGAAATAGAATGGATAAATATAATAGGGTGAATTACATAGGAAGAATTATATTCATTTGTGATCAGGCGGCTGGAATCAAAGTCCTCTGAAGTGGAATGTCTGGAAAAAAAGCACCTTTTTTAAAATGTGATGTTGGCTTTATTGAGCATATATGCATGTGTATGTGTGAGTGTGTGCACGGGCCTGTGTGTGTTAGAGCATTTGTCAACATTAGTGCAATTAGCTCAAGTTCCATCAACTCATTGGTGCATTCTGTTCAAGAAAACACTACAGAATGTTAAAACTCCTGTTAAGAGCCTCTGAATACAGTTTGAAACCCAAAAGGGCTGGCTTTAGTGCTGTGCACCAAACACACACACACACACACACACACACACAAACTGAAACCAACACTTAAAATTGAGAAACCTTGTACTCAAAGAGGTCAGGCTCTGCATTTAGGTAGAAACAGTGATTCTCCATTTCCCAAGTAGCAAGCTTGATTCTCTTGTGGATTTATTTTTAATTTTTTATATATATTTAAAAGTACCTATATCCATTAACAACAACAACAACAACAACCTTTGAACTGCTGAGCTGGAAGGGACCCTATGGATGATCAAGTCCAGCCCCTCTCAAAGAGGCCCAGTTGGGAATTGAACTCCCAACCTCCTAAACCACTGAGCTATCCAGCAGTTCTCTCCTTCCTCCAGACAGTATGGTGAACTCCCTGCCCAGGATGACAACTGGCTCAAGCATGTGGATGTGTATCATAAAATCCATCCATCTACTCAGTTTTTCAAAAGTACACACGTTTCCAAACACCTTTTCATTTTGAGAACAGCATCAAATACACAGATTGCAACATAACTTAGAGGGACAGAACATGTAGAATGGGTGAATGAGGACCAATATTTTTATTTAAATTTGCACTGAGATTTTGTAAACATCCATGTGAGATTAATTAAAGACTTGGAGGAGGGCTGATGCGCAAGCCACTGTGCCTCATGTGGCTTCTGTTCGGCGGCTTCTTCCTGTTTATGCTCAGCTATCTCACAGTTGAAGGAGGTCACACCAACCCACTAACTGGCTAGGCCCCATGATTTAGTGGAGGGTGTTCTGTAAAAGCTTAAAGAAGAAACTTCCCCCCATTTCCAAAGACCTTTGCTTATCCAGAAAGCTCAAGGCTATGAAAACAGAGCGTAAGCCCCTGAAGCTAACTTCCTGAGATTTGAAAGAGTTACTCTTTTCTTGGGCATCTCTCATGTCTCTAAACTCCATTTACATCAGTGGAAAAACAAATATAGGTGTTTTTTTTTCACAGTGCAAGTCAATGGAAGGCTTACAAATCACTTCCGACCCAGGACACAAATTGAATTGAATGGGGTACAAATCCCTTCAAACCAAATTGAGATGCATTTGAAAGCTCTTAGTGGGCTTCTACACCAGGTTGGTAGATCTGGGCATAGTCCTTCTTCAGACACCCAGATCCAGAGCACTACATTTGCTCCAACAAACCCATGAATCGTCCAGTTTTAAGAAAGTTCACCCAGAGACCTTGTTGCTTGTGTTGAGATGAATAGCCCAATTCTTGCAGTTCGGGGAAATAACTGGATTTGGGAATTGGTCCTCTGTTGCTTTAATTTATGGAAGACATTGGTAATAAGGCTAACTTTCAGTTCAAGGGGAGAAAGTATAACTCGTGGGTAACTAGTGGCCCTGCTGGACTTTAGAAGGTTGAAGATAATAAAGCCTTTGAAGACAACAGTGCATGATGTAGCCGCTCCACAGTGTGTCACCTCTGTTCTGCTGTCTTTATTTTTTCATATGCAGATAGAATCTTCCTGCTCAAGGCAAAAACTGGAACAAAGGTGCTTTTAAGAAACAGAAAAGAACGAGAAAAGAAATGGCACTTATTGATAGGGATTTGTCCCTACCAAAAGGCAACACACACAAACGGAGCCTCTAGAAACATCTTAAATAGCCGCTTGATCAAAATCTACTTTATTTTATTTTATTTAAGATGCAGAAGATAAAGCATAAAGTCTTTTTCTGCCTGTAGCTGTTGCTGGCTGCCTTCGCTCTTGAAGAGAAGGAGCTGGGGAAAACAAACTTTAAAGGGTAAAAGTCACCCAAAGAAAACCGTATGAGGTCTTCTCGGGATTGTCTAAACTGCGCAGTTCCCGCTGGTCAGTGCCAATCTGAAGTCAATTTAATTGAGTGCCAAAACTAGAATACTTGTGTTGGAAATGTCTGAGAATGTGTATAGCTGATATTCCAAACATTGTTTATATGGTTGAAGCCTTTTCTTTATTTTCTTTAAAATATTTTTATTCCGCCTTTCTCCTAAAAAAAGACCCAAGGTGGCTTGCACATCATTAAAAACACAATATTAAAAGGTAAAAACAGTAACTTGTTCAAATATAAAGAAGAATTAATAACATTATATTTAAAACGTTGGGTAAAAGCATTACTAAAATAGATTTTAAAAAAACAAAAACAAAATATAAACCATCCCATTTATTGTCTCCTAAACAGTCATTCACGCAGGGAAAGTCTGCCTGAAGATAAAGTTTTTTGTCTGCTCGGGGAAGGGCAGCCAAGATGGGGCCAACCTGCCCCCCTGTGGGAAGGATTTCTAGAGTCTGGTATACAATATATGACTGGTGGTGCATTTTTCTGCAAGAACCATATTTGCAAATCTAGGAATTGTCCAAGACCTGTAATGTGAAAAATTCATTAAAATATCTGTAATCTCACAAGGAAAATATTTGCAAAATGTTGTTCTTGTATAAGAGAATAAAATAAAACGAGATTTACATCCTTATTTTTCAACAAGCTAGCTTGGCCAGAACACAGGCTTCTATGGCTCCATTGCCTGATTCCAACCCACAACTTGGGTGCAAGTATTTCAGGCTCCAATATTTTGGCCATCTCATGAGAAGAGAAGACTCCCTGGAAAAGACCCTGATGTTGGGAAAGTGTGAAGGCAAGAGGAGAAGGGGACGACAGAGGATGAGATGGTTGGACAGTGTCATCGAAGCTACGAACAATCTGACCAAACTCCGGGAGGCAGTGGAAGACAGGAGGGCCTGGCGTGCTCTGGTCCATGGGGTCACGAAGAGTCGGACACGACTAAACGACTAAACAACAACAAAATTCAGCATTAAATCTTCATTTCAGGCAGAACCCTCATTCCTGAAGACTTCAAGGTGCTCCCATACTCTCACGAAGCCGTTCATTGTAGCTATACCCATTTCCTTGCAGATTCACAACCAACTAGCACTAACAAATGTTACGGTTCCCAGAATCTTGGAGGAGGCACAACTACTTTCTCAACTTTGGGGGGAGGGCAGGCTCCAAGCCCCTGGGAGTACAGCCTCTTGTATCATGCTAGAGTCTATGAAGTCCCCAGCTCCTCATTGCTAGTGGAACAAAAGATGCTTTATCCTCCATCCTGTGTGGGAAGATACCAGTGACCAACTTGGGTGAGTTTACTTAGGGTATGTCTTTTAATGATTAACCTGAAGTTCAGTAGTTCTCCACATGAGGGAGAAGCATATGGAGCCACAGCTTGTGTCTGAAGTGGCAAGGAGTTGAACACACACAACTCTCAACACATACAATACACACACACTCTTCCTCTCATTCTTGTAGTGAGGCCTTAGGATCCCATCACATTCTTTACGAAGAAAAAAAGAAAATTGGGGTGGTACAAAATGGCTCTTACGAGTGTTTCAAAATATCTCTGAACCACATAAGAATAATGTTATTTTACTCCAACATCACCATCTTTCTAGCCTCCAGCTCTTTCCCTTTTCATTTTTAACCTCATCTCCTCTTTGATCCTAGCCATCATAATTTTCAGCCAGGACCTTGATCTGCTCCTCAACAGGTTATTACCTTTAAGCAAAGATTCAGCAGTTATTTTGTTCCCTCCAAAATGGAGAAATGCTTTGTGGATTATATTACCGACATGGATCATATTTAGTTGACTTGCTGAAAAGGCAGCAGGAGCTAACCCTTCCATTTGCTGCCTTGCGTGGGATTTAGACACATCACTTCCATCAAATGCTCCATTAAATTGCTGTCTGGAAATGTAGGGAAGTTATATTTCTTGGCATCTTTGCAACATCGCAGCAGTTTAGAGTACTTAGGATCGCACAAGGTTTTTATTTTTACAGTTGTATTAGTTGAATGGGCACAAGATGAGCAAGTACCTACGACTCAAGTGTGTGAGGCTTACACAACATCTCTGTTAGACCACGTCAGAAAAAGGATTCCTGATTGACACAGAAGGAAAAGCAATTAACAATAAATGGCATGTTTATATTCTCTTGCATCCTCCTACACTTGGACCTTGTGCTTTTGTACTTTTGGTGAAACACAACATGGGAATGGACATCTCCAAGGAGTGCTGAGTAGCAGAAGTGATGTATTCTGCTTGTCAGCAGATTGGCCTTATTTCACTGGAGTGATCAGCAGCAGAATGGGTCCAGCCTCCAGCTGGTAGTCCCACCCCGGAGACATAAGAGACTCTGGCAGGACTTGACCCTTCTAGAGAGGACTCAATCAGATGAAAGGGGAGCTTCTAGAAAGGACTAACTTCCCAGTCATAGAGAAAAGCATCCTCCACCAGACCTGAAAGGAGATTTAGGGCTAGCCATTCAGCATACAGCTATTTCTACCAGCACTTTTCCCCCCCTCTAACATGTTGCCATCAGAGGAAGCACAACACTCCGCCTAATGGTGGAGCCGACCCTGGAAGCACCTCAATGTACAATCCATCTACTGGGGAAAAAAGCAAGCAAGCTCATGAGAATGGCATTTTGCATGGCTTCTGAGTGGCACTTTAAAACCCTGCATGTTCAAATTTTGTATGTTGCATTTAGTCACCTTTTCCTGACAATTTTTCCCTTGTGTGAACTAAAACTTATGCTGTGCTACTGAGAGGAGTGAGAATTCATTGGGGTCCAACTGGACATACATGGTTTGTGGCATATTTTTGTAAACTTTTTTTTTTAAGCTTTTGTCTTTTTAATGATGTAAGCCACCTTAGGTCCTTTTAAGGAGAAAGATGGGGTAAAATATGTTAAATAAGTAATAAATAAATAAATACTCATAGCTTCAGAGCAACATAGAACAATACAAAATGAAAAAAGTCGTTATTAAGGATACCATCTGAGAACACACTTTTTAATTTATTGGTCCCATTTCTCTAATCCAGTAATGGCAAACCTTTTTTGAGCCCGAGTGCCCAAACTGCAACACAAAACCAAATTATTTCTTTCGAAGTGCCAACACTGCAATTAAACCTGAATACTGAGGTTTTAGTTTAGAAAAAACAACTCATACAGTTGTCTGAACTAATCAACACCTTTTCTCTTAAAATAAATACACAATAACAGAGCTTTCAATGGTACAAACACTTTTTTATTGAAAAAAACCCATCAACTCTAGTAAATGGAAAAAATTATTAAAGTAATACATTGTACACATGGCCTGAAGCCAGGTAATTTACACAAACTTTTTAAATAATTCTGTGTATGTATTTTTGGATAAGAGATACTCAACTTGTAATATGATTATGTGCCAGACTGAAATTGTGTGGGGCAAGCCTTACTCCGGGTCTTTTCCCTGCTTCTACAGGTGTTGGATTAGTAAAAGTAAAAGTCAACCTGTATTAGTATGAGAAAGATAAACAAGAAAACTAAACTTGCTTAACACACTTTAAACAACTCCTAAACTAGTGTCTTGGATTGCAAACACTGATTAGGTAAAAGTTTGAATTTGGCATGCTTTTGCACAATTAATGTGATTTTTGATGTTGTATGCATGCTGATAATTTGTCAAACCTTAGCTCATACACCGTTAGTTTGAGAGCAACACATGCAGCACTCATGTCATCTGTCAGTCTGTTTCTGGTATCAGATTTGATATAATTCAAAGCTGAAAACAGCTGCTCACAAGCATAAAATGACCCAAACAAAGTAAGAACAGCAATCCCAAGTGCTTTCATTGACTTAAAATTATTTGTCAGAGAATTCCACACTTTAAGGATTTCATTTTCAGAACTACCAACTCTTGTCATCCCTTCGCACTCTGTCTTCTCCAGTGTTGCACGCAGGTCATAGAATTTATTTTTCCAGATAGAGTTTTCTTGAAATTCCAATAGCTCCATTTCCAGATTTCCAAAATCTAACCAGAGTTAGCAGGAAAGATCAAGTTCTTCAAATTTGGCTTTATCTGGAGAAGTAAGAAAAAATAGGATTGTCTCCATCTTACGGAACTCTAAAAATCTGTTCCTAAAATTCTCCTTTGCAGCTGCTACAATGCTAGAAAATTCCGAGTAGATTTCCTGATGGCATGTAGGATTGTCCGTAAATGTTGTAGAATTTTCCAAATGCATTTTTAGATTTGGAAAATATTTCAGCTGCCCACTTTCAAGTTCTCTCTCAAAAACCTGCAGTTTTCTCTCAAATGTTCTGATGTCACAAAACATCCTTTCTGCTGTTTTCCCTAAACCTTGCAGTTTTTTGTTCAGTACATTGAAGTGTGCTGTAAAATCTGTAAAAAACATGAGGTTGGTAAGCCAGGCCATATCAGTGAGCTGTGAATATTCTTACTCCTTTTCAGTCATGAACAACCTAATTTCATCCAAGCAGGCTACAAATCTCTCCAGGACTTGTCCTCTGCTCAGACACCGGACATTATTGTACTTAATTAAAGTATTATACTGTGCCTGGACCCCATCAAGAAGTGCTTGAAACTGTCGAAAATGATGTCATTCACCATTTTTGTGACATCTCTGAGGATATTGTCTAATTTTTTGCTGTTTTCCCTGGCACAAAGAGCTTCTTGATGTATAATACAATGAAACTGAATGACCGGATGTTTTGCTTCTTTAGCAAAGAACTGTATGAAACCAGATGTTACCCCCACCATGCAAGGTGCCCCGTCACTAGTAACTGAAACTACTTTTTCTGCTCTTATGTCTTGTGACAAAAAAGCCTCCATCACAGCATTGTAGATATCTCTCCCTTGTGTTCTTCCAGGCAAAGACAACAGTTTCACCAGCTCTTCTCTCATGATGTTGCCAACAGCATAACGCAAAATTACTGCTGTGTATGTGTAGGCATCCTTCAGTCTCGAGAGACTGTGGTCGCGTGCTCTGAATAGAGGTCTTGGAACAGCATCTAGTGTGGCTGAGAAGGCCAATTCGAGAGTGACAATCCCTTCCACACTGAAGACAAATACAATCTGTCCCATGTCCAGCTCCCTGATTTTGCTGGTTTCGGGACTGCCTCTTTGCCTCGGCCTGCTGAACAAGTGTCTCTTCAAATTGGGAGAGGCCATGATGCAACGCCTGCCTCCAGGCTGAACACTCAGATGTCAAGGTTTCCCATCTGTTGAGGTCCATTCCTAAGGCCTTCAGATCCTGCTTGCAGATGTCAGCCATTCTCACGACATGCCCAGGCCAATGTAGATGTCGCTGTTTCAGTAATGTATACATGCTAAACATTCTAGCTCATTCTAGGACTACTCTATTTGGAACTTTGTCCTTCCAGCTGATACCAAAAATGCGTCGGAGACAACGCATATGGAATGTGTTCAGCTTCCTCTCCTGCCATGCACAAAGGGTCCAGGACTCACTGCAGTACAGGAGTGTGCTCAGGACACAAGCTCTATAGACCTGGATCTTGGTATATGCTGTCAGCTTCTTGTTAAGCCATACTCTCTTTGTGAGTCTAGAGAACATGGTAGCTGATTTGCCAATGCGTTTATCCAGCTCGACATCTAATTAAATGCACCCTATTTATAAAGCTTATTAAGTACATTGAAATCCTGGACTTGTTTCCTCCAAAGTAAGCCACCCTCAGAAAAGGAGCTATATATAGGAGTGCAAACTTTTAAAGTGTTTACCTACATTTTATACACTACATAAAGTGTATACACACATTTCACTTATTTGAAATGTAGTGTTGGAAAAGAGTTTTACAGATATCATGACTTATCAGAAAGATAAGTAAAGCAAATTAAGTGTGGACTCTCACTAGAAGCTAAAATAACCAAACAAAGGGTATTGTACTACAGTGGCATCATGAGAAGACAAGCTCACTGGAAAGGGCAGCAATGCAGGAAAAAGTGCAGTGCAGTAGGAAAAGAGGAAGACTGCATATGAGATGGATTAACTCAATAAAGAAACCCACATTCTTTTGTTTGTAAGAACTTTTGTTTGGTGTTGCAGTCAAAGAAAACTTTGGAAGGTTCCTTTTTTCATGGTTTTATGAAAGAGTCGGTCTCTCTCTCTCACTCACACACACACACTTTGGAAGATTCCTTTTTTCATGGTTTTATGAAAGAGTCTCTCTCTTTCACTCACTCACTCACACACACACACTTTGGAAGGTTCCTTTTTTCATGGTTTTATGAAAGAGTCAGTCTCTCTCTCTCTCACTCACACACACACACACACAACACACTTTGGAAGGTTGCTTTTTTCATGGTTTTATGAAAGTCAGTCTCTCTCGCGCATGCACACTCCCTCCCTCCCTCCGTAATTTTTCTACAATCAGTTGCTTCAGCTCACTATGACCTCGTTTCCTCTCATTACATTTAAACAAGCTTGATGAATCCACCCGTCCCCCTCTCGCGTGCATTCCTTCCCACCTTAATCTGAGCCTTCCCTCCTGCTTCCGGCGGAAGTAGCAATTCACAAGCCGGATTAACTGCCGCGGGCTCTTCTAAAGCAGTAGACAATAAAGCAGCTTTATCTCCGATCTTCAGAAGAACTCATTTACAAGTGTCTGATTTACAAGTGCCGCAACCAAGGAAGGTAGCAGGGAAAGGTGGCTTGCGATCCTGAGGTTTGGCTGTGGGGTGGGGTGGAGGGGTAGTGATCCGGCGACTTATGGCTCGCGTGCCCATGGAGATGCCTCTGCGTGGCAGCTGTGGCACGCGTGCCATAGGTTCGCCATCGCTGCTCTAATTCATCAAATCATCTTTGTACCATTTCTGCTGTATGAGGTATGGATAAGTTTCCTCATGTAGCACATTCTTTGATTTGATCTAAATACATACCCATTGCCTGTCTCTGAAACCTGTCTCTTCTTGGACAGAATAATTTGGAGCGTGAAACATACCTGGAGAGAAACTGAAGAACAAAGAAGATACATCTCATTTGACTTGACTTTTATATGGACCTTCCAGATCCCAGCTACAGCACTGTAACCACTACACTATGAAGTGCAGACACACTTGCAGAGCTCAGAATTAAATTGAGGATATCATGATGGTTTAAGTGGTAACAAACCCATATATGTACATAGCATTGGGATGCCCACTGCAACTGAATGGCAGTATTCAAGCTATTCAGAAACCTGAAGAGGGGAATTAAGGGATGAGACAAAGCTACAACTGCCATACCAGAGAGGGCTCTGAGCAAAGAAATTTCTTACCCACTTGATTTTCAGGTCAACAATGCTGTTTATTACTTGCATAACATTGGCCCGACATAAAAGAATTAAAAGAAAACAGATTGAGTCTATTTTCAGGATAGAGTTGTGCTCCAGCCCAGCCATTCTCGATGGGGGCCATATGGACCCTTGGGAGCCCTGGCACATTTGAAGGGGGCCACAGATCCATCTGTTCCTTCCTGTTTCCTTGTTTGCACACAGCCAAAGGCTTTCCTCGTTTGACAGGGGGTCCTGGAACCTGAGAAAACCTCCTAGAAGGGCAGTGGCCAAAAAACTGTTGAAAATGGCTGCTCCAACTCATAATAATATAATATTGTAAATTTAACCTCATTATATTTGGATTACCAAAGAGTAGCAAGAGTTGAAACTTTTTGTGAGATATTTAGCCTACAATTCTGTACGACCAAATTGTTCCAAGGATACAAGCTATTACAAGACAAGATTATGATACAGTTGACGGAAGTGAATTATGATTCCATTTTTATCCTGTCTTCCTGAGAACTAACGGAATGGTGGAGAGTTCACATAGAAACTCAGTTTAAAAGCACAGGTTGCAAACATGTAAAATCAAAAGTTACACATAGCTAAAATCACAGGTATCTACAATCCTGCATCACAAACTAAAATGTCTGCTAGAAATGCTACAGGACTAGTAGCAAAGGTAAGCAGAATACCCCGAAACCTTATATAAATTGAGATGTTTTTAACCAGTGTCTGCAAGAAAAAACTAGGAGGAAGAACCGTATCTCTGACAAAAGGGAGCCCCATAACTGGGGAGCCACTGAAAATGCAGAAATTATAGGATGTATAAATTTTCTTTCTCCTCCTCCCCATGACTGTATTGTCACAGGAACCCCAACACTGACAAAGCCTTTTAAAACACCAAAGCATACCATATTGTATGAAGAATTAAGTTGCCAGGCGGACAAAATACTCAACAGTCTGCATGTTTTATGAAGGCATGGAAGCTTTTAAGTTCGGGTGAAGATCCTTTCCCCCTTTCAATGTGCATTTTTAGATTAAAACCCCCCACTTGAACCAAGGGACACTCGCCAAGAAGACAGAGAGTGGCAATTCATCTGGAGCCTGTTTTTTAAATAATTTAGCTAGATCAGAGCTATTGGAATAATAATTCAGCTATGATTTAATAATTCAGGGATGGACTGTTAAACGGATTGTCTCTTATGCTGTCAATTCACCCAGAGGCTAAATAGTTCACCTGATCCATACATAAAACACAGTTGGTAAATTTTTTATTTTTATTTTCATTTTTGTAGACTATTGTTCAAAGAATGGATGAAAGTGGCACATAGGGAAAGGTTTGGCGGTAGAACTTGGAAGGGAGGCAGAATTGTTTGGATATTCAGTTTGAGAAGTATCACTTCAATAAATCACATGATGAGAGCCAACCCAGGCGTTTGGCTTCTTTTAGATCAAGAAAGAAGACCACCCTCCAAATCAAGACTCATAGTACTCAAAGACAGGCAAATCATTGTCACATCCAAAGCAGAAAATCCCAAATGCATGTCCTCCTTCTCCTGGAATTAAAACAACCAATTTAATAGCTTACAATTTCCTGTCCTTTCACAGCACCCCTGAATCTCTCTGCTGAGTTACATTTCCTACACTGCCTAATGCTAAGATCAGTCCTGCTTAGGATTTTGCAACTGTGTAAGGGTATAGATGAGATAAATAGTGTGCAGGACTGGAATGCTGAAATGATCCATTCCAGCCTAGCCTAGCGTTGTTTTCTCCTTGTTTCAGAAATTGAACTAGGGTGACCAGGGCTTCGCGCACAGGTGATGAAATATAGAGAGTGCAAAACCTTCTTTTTGGAAGGTCATGAACTTGCCCTCCCTAAGGGCATATACTGCCACTTGGCATTCCTGTCTGGGAAGAAGGACATACAACAAAGCAGTTAGGGTCCACATGGAACTAAAGTGGTCATTCCATCCTCAAACAGAGGTATTCTCTATTGTTCGGTCCTCCCTAAGTTCATGTGACTAAAGCTTAACCAATAGGTAGCAAAGACCACGTGCCAAAATTCCTAGTTACAGAGCTAATTGGTTTTGATAATTCAAAGTATCCCACCACCCAGATGATGACTAGGAGCACTCCCACCATTCTGGTCTTTGAGCTGCTGTTGCACACCTGCCTTAGCAGCCCTGTACCATTCAGACTTTCTGATTTCTGATTCCACATTTCTTCTAAATTCATGAAGATTCCAAGTTTTTAATCATCTTCCCCCAACGAATGCAGATCTTAGAACTATTTCACATTACACATTTTTCGCTAGCGGGGCAATTCCATACATGGAGGAACTTGTCATGCAGGTAATCGCAGTGAACACTGACTTTGGTATATATACAAAGATGGGCTATAAACATGTACTGTGATCACATCCAAGCTCTTTCCATGCAGGAATTCTCTAATGGGTGAAGGAGGCTACACCCTTTTCACTCCTCTTCGGTGGTTTTTGCAGCCTCAACAAACTACTGAGTTGGTGCCTTCTGCTTTCAAATAAAGTGTCTTTCTTCTCCTTAGGAATAATGATGTCATATCTCTATTCAGATTTTTCTATGCAATGACATCACTGACTGTGAGCGGCCCCAGTCGCTGCATCCATAGTGAAGCAGCAAGTTCTGGTGATTAGGTAAAAGGTAAAGGTTCCCCTTGACATTTAGTCCAGTCGTGTCTGACTCTAGGGCACGGTCGTTTCCAAGCCATAGAGCCAGTGTTTGTCCGAAGACAGTTTCCGTGGTCACGTGGCCAGCGCGACTAGACACGGAACGCCGTGACCTTCCCACCAAGGTGGTACCTATTTATCTACTCGCATTTTTACATGCTTTCGAACTGCTAGGTTGGCAGGAGCTGGGACAAGTGACGGGAGCTCACTCCGTCGCGTGGATTCGATCTTATGACTGCTGGTCTTCTGATCTTGCAGCACAGAGGCTTCTGCAATTTAACCCGCAGCGCCACCACGCCCCTATTCTGGTGATTACTTAACTTTATTTGACTTAGCACACAAAGGGAAAAAAAAAAAGGAAAACAGAGTGTCTCTGCAGTCCTTTGCAGGATGGGGTCCCAGCTCTGTACAGCAAGGATGAGAATGGTAGTTCTCTGTGATTTCAGTCCTTTTAGGGCTGAGGGAATATCCAGGCCCTGCCCCCTCAGTTCCTCAGGAGTTACAACACTCCTGCGGCAGCCTATCACAGCTGATATGAAAAGTCCCGGCTAGTAAACAGTCCTTGCTGGAGATGGGTGTATTCGTATACGAATACCCCCGCACAGGTGGACATAATAAGGGTCCAGCCCCCTGGGGCCGGACTGTCCACTCACCTTCCGCTGTTGTCGCGGGCTCCGGGCTCCCTTCCTATCGCTCCAGAGCTCACGGTCTGCGAGCCACTCTTCGACCTTGCGGCGAGGCTCGTCCTCCTGCCTCCTGCCAGGAGTGGCTTGCTCCGGAGCAATAGGAAGGGAGCTCGGAGCTCACAGCAACAGCGGAAGGTGAGTGGACGGTCAGGCCCCGGGAGGCTGAATCTTCGTTATCTCCACCTGCGCGGGGGTATTCGTATTCGTGTACGAATACCCCCATCTCTAGTCCTTGCCAGTGCAGCCCCCGGAATGGCGTCTAAAGCAACTCAGCTTGAAGCCTGCAGGCGGGGGAGGCTATGCAGTACCGGCTGTCCTTGGGAGTTTCCTTCCCTCTGCCTCCAACCTGCCTTCCCTTCCTCTCTGCCTCCCCTTGTTCGATACCGGCCTTCAGCCGAGCAGACAGTCCTCCAAAGATACCAGCCTCTTGGAAGCTTCTTCCAGCATCTCCTCTGACAGACTACTCTTCTTCTCAGCCAAAGGTGGTGGGAACTCCCAGATGTCCGGTTCCGAAACCTCTCCCTCTCCCTGTTCACTCTCCTCTATTTCTACTTCTTCAAAGGCTACAGCTGTTTCTCTGGGGGAGAGCCCAGGGCCTCCACTCTCCCCCGCCTCAGGTGTTTTCCTGAAGGATAACAGTCCTTCTGCTGTTATCGAGGGGACCTGCCCACGCTGGCACTTAGCTCCTTCACCCCAGCCAGCTGTAGCTGGCTCACACTGACCCTTAACTCAAAGCTAACTCCAAGTAAGGGCAGTATCTATTCAGGAAACAATTTTAGATTAGATAGCAAACAATGTCCAACCAGAGATAAGAAAATGGCATCATAGTCACACCAAATAAGAGCTGCAAAGCAGCTCCAGATATGGGAGTATCAAGGTCATGAGCTACCTGAATATGTATGTAAGGAGGGGATTTGATGGCCAGCCTGAACACTATTCTAATCACAGAACACTTGTGTTTTAAAAAAAATGCCCCCAAAGACTTTTCGCATGAAAAAATATTGAAGGGTGGGGTGGTAAGGGAGGAAAAAGTATCAGTAAAGGAGGACAAAAAGAACGGTAGACCTCAGAATCACAGGACCCCCAAAATCCATTGTTTTCCCTTGCCACCTCCTCTGAAAATGTAAGATGTAGCCAACCATGGACACGAAGAACTTTTTCCTGCTCCCATTGAAAGCAACAGAAGGAAAATGAAAGGATGGGGGATTTAACCAGCTGGAAAATGAAGACAAGGAAAATGAGCATACTGACATTCACTCTCCAAACCAGCAAGTGTGAGAGATTTCAGAACTCGTGTTTCCTTTTCCAGGGAATCTGCCTTCCAATCTCCTGGGATTGCACTGTTAAATGTTTGTTTTCCTTTGAAAATAAGTATTTTAATGCATCAATATGTATCAAATACATCCCGTGTAATATCCTTCAAACAGAGATTGGGCATTCTTCTATACTTCTCCAATTTGGTCTGTGAATAGACCATGGATGCAGTATCTGTTTACTAGCACTGTGATTCATTGGGCATATGACCAAACCTGCTGTATTGAGTAGGGGAAACTGGATGTAAATAAACGTGTGAAAAATGTGTAGGAATTTCAATGTGCGAAGAAAACACAAAATATTGTATCCTGGTACAAAGTGGGGATGAAAAGAAGAAGCTGGTAGGATGAAATGCACTGAAAGAAAAACAGAAAGATTTCTGCATCCCTAGACCAAGAGCAATGAATTAGATCAGGCTGAACAGGAATTTGGGAAGACTGAAACCTTCAAGCATCTGTGTGCTCCCTTCCTTTCCAGAACATGTTTCAGAGCATGCATGGAGCTCATCCTAATTTATCCAGGGTCTCATCTCAAAATGCACCCTTTGAGGCATCATTTCCCCCTTTTATTTTGTGATAGCAAACAAGAAACAACAGCTCTGAATGGGTCTACGCTGGATATCTATGAATTATGAGTTGAAGAGCTGTGTAGTTACACCTCTGGTGATGCATAAGCTAAATCTGGCTTGTTATTTATTTAGCCTATTTACCTCTGTTAAGTAAACATAGAGTTTTGTCAGGATTTCCCACTGAAAATCCTCATGTTGTCCTAACTGTAATTGTCTCTTTATTGCTATAGACATCTGGTATAATTTCCGAACAGAAGTAAGAATGGTTTATTTTCTTCCCCCACAGCAATAAAACAAGGCACTTTTTCTTCTTTTTAATTAACTACACAGCCATACCTGAAGCAAACTGAAGTGGATAGGTAAGCATGTTCTAGTTCGGAAAAGGTAAGAAATAGAACAATAGAATACACACTCAGTTCGGAGTTTGTAATATGAAAGTTGTGTAATATAAAAGTTTGGATGTATAATAAAATTTCAGGAAGAAGAAGAAAGAAGAAGAAGAAGTTGTTTATGTTTACACTGTCTGCATTATCTTATTCTATCTTATTATCTTATTCTACTTCTTTCAATTTTTCATTTATATTCTTCAGAACACCCATCTCTCTGTTTATGTGTATTTTTACCTCATGGTCTGAAAAATGTGGGTGGGAAGGTTAACTGTTTCTCTGAGAGAAATAAGGTGCCCTCTTCATCCTCAGAGACATTTTGAGATTCCCCACAGCTTGAGTTGAAGAGAAGGTGTTGGCCAGTCATATTCTTTCTTTTGCCCAGAGTTAACATTCAAAGCGTAGCTGAGTGGGGAGACTCATCATCCCACCCCCTGGCTTCAGTTGCCAGAAGAGCAGAAAGGCGGAGCAATGCCAGCAGGGCTTTGTGTGAGATTGGTGCAATGAGCAGGACACCGACTGCACACACTGCACGGTGACATGTAAGTGGATGAGTCAGTTTGGAGACGCAGAACTAGGGATCCTGGCCACCTGGGTTTGGGATATTTGTATATGAATATGAATATCCCATCTCTAGTCTTAACTATCCATTCATCCTGCCTGCTCCGTGGACACCAAATCAGAGGCAGTGCTCTGGGCCTCCGTGACCTGCCTCCTCTTCTGAGTGGGCACCTGTGGAAGGAGGCGGGTCAAGGAATCTGGGGCACCCACGCAACACCCGTGGACCCAGTCCACCAAACTGCACCAAACTACAGTTTGTGCCCAACTCTAGCCTGTTCTAAATGCCATTTACTATGGTAAGTAACAGGATTTGGACAGTGTATTATAATGTTGATGTTCTTGTTATTGCTGCTGCTGCTGTTATTGCCTCTACACCAGAGCAATAAATTACAATAAAATCAATAAACATACAAATACACAAACACAACATATGTACATATGTACATAAAACTCCTTGGATCAGACAGTGATCCAAGAAGAGTTGAACTAACTACCAACAAATCAATCAAAATTTTATTCAAATAAAAATGCATTTCATCCATCTCTCTCTAGACCTATCACGGGTGGTTCCAAGTTGAACAGATAAGTTTTCAAACCTCATCCAAATTTGTCCAACTCTGGTTCCATACGAAGATGCAGAGGTAGAGAACTCCACAGCTTTGGAGCCAAGCAGGAAAATGCCCAAAGCCTGGTCCTTCTTTAGCTACAACGTACTATGCAAAGCAACAGGATTTCAGATGGGACTTCAGTGCTAGGAAAAATCCATGTTCCTCAGGGAAGCTCAGAGGGAACAAGAAATCTCACAAGAAAGGGCACAATGTGATGGCAATGATGGATTTTTCTAATGCTGATTCACACTGTAGCATAAAAATAGATGTAAATATAGAACTGTGGCTTTACTATTTTGCTAGAAATAGAAGACAAAACTAGAGACAGGAAAATCTGTTTCTTTCTTTAAATTTAAAGTTCTTTTTCTTCTGAATTTGAAGACATTTGTACACTTTGAAAAGTTTCAATGAAAAAATCAGTATCCATTAAATATTCCAGTGATACTAATGTGATTTACGCTGTGGCAAGTACTCACAATACTTTACAACATGACAATAGAGGTCAATAAAGTCTTATATTGGTATCATGTGATGTGAGTTCAGTGAAATTTGATTTTTTTAAACAAATCAAATCCCAGTCATCAGCATAACGAAGTTCAACTAGTACAGTTTACCCCGGCAAGGGGAGGACTATATTGTACCAGCCTGCCATGTTGCTATTATGGATAAGGAGTGTGTCAGGGGGAAAAAAAGTGGCAACCCTAAATTCAGGACAGGCTGAATAGAAAGGGATCTAACCCATATTTTAAAAATCCCTTGGGTTAGATCAAGCATTTGTGATCTCAATTATTTTGAAGGTCAAATTCTTGACCCCAGCTCCCACTACAGACTGTATGAGATGACAGGAAATGGCACCAAATAGAAGACACTAAACAATAAGTACATGGAAATGCTCTCCTGGATCTTTTGGAAGGGTTGTGGTTGAGGTCTTGAAGGACATCTTCCTGCCCAAAGCTCTGCCAGGACTGGAAACAGGCCTTTGGGGGCCTTAAACAACAGCAACAACAACAAGGCTCTAATGCTGGAGTCATTCACGAGAAAAATTGGACAACCATCTGTCAGATCAGCTTTGATTTGGATTCTTGCATTGAGCAGAAGGTTGAACTTTCTGACTTTCTGACTCAATGATTCTATGAACAAACCATTCAAAGCCTGGAGGCCACAAAAATGCCGTGCAGGCCACAAGCCACCCCTTCCTGGCTTAGATTGATGAATCTGTCCATTTCTGTTTGTCTCATATTTTCATTTTCAGCTTTTCTCCTCCCTGAATGTAGAAACTTCTGCAAATACTGGTAAATTCTTGTTTAAAAGGAACTGAAGCAAAATTCTCACCAGTCTCTAGACACAATGTGATGCCCCATCCATTAGCCAGGAAAAAGCACCCACTAGCGGTTTAACTCTTCTCCCGGGCAAATGAAAGACCAGCTGTTCCAAACTCTGACTGCCTCAGGACTGCAGAACCCAAGTGAAGCATGCTTTGGAACAGATCTTGGAAAAGTAACTTTTCTGGACCTCAATGCCCCAAATTCCAAGCCAACAATGGCCAGTGGGTCTACTGCTTGGGGAAACCATGGGAGCAAAAAAGAGAGTAACTTTTCCAAGCTTTGCTCTAGCATCACCCATCAAACAGAAAGGGCATGTGTGTCCATGTATGTGGTTTGAGTGTAGTGTTTTGTATTATTAGAAGGCTGTTGTTTGCAAACCATCTTGAGAAGGCAAGGAGGAAGGCAGAGGTACAACTCCTCAAAATAAATAATATGCCTTGGAAACCTCTGCCCCAGAGGTAAAAAAAACTGCTAACCTAACCAATGTATTCGGCCGCATGAAGGACGCGGGAAGGCCTTGAAATGCGGTGCCGTTTTGCCCTCCCCGGTCCCGGATGAAGCCAGACAGGACCGGGTCACATGGAAGGAGGGGAGGGGGCGAGTAGGTATAAAAGGCTGGCTCGCCCCCAACGCGTTCTCCTTTCCGTTCAGGCACTGCAGAGCGTCGGAGGGAGCCTTGAGCTGGAACGGAGTGTGGCTGGATCTGGGAACCCACTGGAGCTTGCGGTTTGGTGGAGGGTGGTTTCTTGGGCGCTCTCCTGTGGGTGTGCGAGAACGTGGCTGGGCCAGGTTGAAAGTCCGAGGAGTTTCTTTGGAGGAGAAATAAGCTTCTGTGGCCAATTTATTATTGAGCGGGAAGATCGGGAGCGGCGGGGCGGGCTCGCCTCGCCGCGGCACGAGCGGGGAGAGTGTTTTTGGAACCTTGCAGGGGTTACTCTGTAAATGCAGTGGGGTTTTGAGCACTGTGGGGTGAATTCGTTGGTTGCAGGGGTTTTGGGTTAATGGTTTAGGAGGCAGCTTTGTGGACGAGAAATTGCACGGGCGCCATTTTGTTTTTTCCCTTTTTCCCGCCTCCCGGTTCGTTGGCCGCCATTTTAGGGCTATTTGAATAAGGGCATTATATTTACAAGTTAACAGTTAATCAAGTTCATATACTGGGTATCATTAGTGGTGAAGGGTATTTTACATAAAGGGAATAATCATTAATATTAAAAGTTCATTGTAGGGGTTCACAGTTATAAAGATTAGGGGGTTTTTAAGGGTTAGAACACTTCACATATATATATATATATATATATATATAAAACATTTAGGTTCAAGTTTTGTTTGGTCAAGCACTTTGAATCAAAAAAAACAAAAAAACAAAACAAAATTATTTGGTTCAGTGCATGGGTATAGGAGTGTGGCTTCTGACAAATTAGATATAAACAATAATAATAACGGAAATTATAGAATAAGCATTAAGGTTGGAGGTTATTTGAGTAAATTTGAAATTATTAACATAATACAGAACTATTATAAGGTTTTAGTACAAGGATAGTGTTAGGGGGACACCTGCTGGACATCAACTGTAAGGTTTGGAGGTCATAAATTTGGGACAAGTTCTATAACTACTATATGACTTAAGGGGATACCCTTAAGGAACAATTAGTTATCATGCCGCCTAAGAAGGGAAACGGAGTAAAAAAAGGAAAGACTCCAGCAAAAAGGCAAAGGGCCGTCCCTCAGATTTCTCCACGGGAATCCTCATCGTCTGAGGATGAGTCATGGGGGATGCTGCAAAATCTCCAAGAAAAGTTATCTAGATTAGAAGCACAGAGGATGGCTAGAAGGGCTTCCCCACAAGGGGAGACTACTCCTCGCAGATCGGTTAGGGACACTAAAGGCCGCCGCAAGGCAGAGCTAAAGGTCTTAACTCAGCAACTCATGGACCGTTTTACCGCATTAGAATCCCAACAGGGTCACGGAAGCAAGGATCAAGCAATGGAGGAAGGAACTGCTGCAGTGGCTAGGGGGTCTGGCGGTCGGAGACCCTGGACAAGGGAAGTGGCTGAAGTTCAAGAGATGGTACAGGAAACTCCAGCCAGATGTGACGCCTCGGAGGAACCCAGTACAAGCTCACATCGGGCGGGAGAGGTCCTGGGGACCCCGGCTACTTCTTGCGGTGAGTGTTTGGCTATGCACAACACCCAGTCCACTTCGGCCACTTGGCCTTGGGCTGGCGGCACACAACAAGCACACAGTGCATCTCCACATTGTGGAAATTCACACGGGGGTTGGCCTGGCTGTTTTTGGCCTCAAGTAAGCCCACATTGTTGTGGGTGGAACTCACATTGCGCGCCGACGCACGCGGCGGGGGCAGCTGGTGAAGGTAAGAGCACAGGAACATGGCAACACCCTTCGGTACCCAACACAGGGTATAATACGGTTCCGCTAGCGGCGCTGCCTTATGCTGACTACAGTACGCCGTTAGGAGATCATTTGACCCCAGCGGTTAAAGAAAAGATTTGGAAAGGCGAATTTCTAGATTTGTATGATCTGGTTAATCGTGAGGTAGAAATCAAGGAAATTGACAAGGATGACGAGAAATTAAAAGAAAAGTATAGAAGGAAAAAGCCTGACAGAAATTGGCCTAATTGGATCACGGGCTTTACCATATACGCAGGTGTTTTGGTTAAGGCCCAACCGTGGAAAGCATCAGCGTTGTTTCAATATTTTGACATCATCTGTAGGGCAAATTCGGATTTTGCTGGGCAGGCTTGGCTTCGTTACGATGAAGCATTTAGAATGAAAAGCGCCATCAGGCCTGACTTACGTTGGGATGAGCCACACCCAGGGCTTTGGCTACAGCATATGACGCCAGCCAAGTGTAGCTTAGGCGATAGATTTGATAGTGGCCATCTGAACAAGAAATTTACTGGGAACGTTAACGCCCGCCCAGGGGCGGGACAGGTGGTTCAACCCCGCCTGCCCTGCTATGAGTACAACTCTAGGGGTTTTTGTGCCAGACACCCCTGCAGGTTTAGACACGACTGTATTACCTGTGGGGGGAAGCATCCTAACGCATCCTGCTTTAAAGCAGGGGCACAACGACAAAACAAACCGGGAGGAACCGGTAAGAAGCCTGAAGGGAGCAGCGGAGCCCCTGGAAAGGGGGCCCACACCAATTAAAATTTCGGTATTAGAAAAGTGCTTAACAGATTATCCAAGAAGGGGGGATGCTGAATATTTGAGATTGGGTTTTAGACATGGGTTTCGGATCCCAGCTTTAGGTGTCAGAACAGCCTTTATGGCCAAAAATCTTAAATCAGTGAAAGGGATGGAAGCTATAGTATTAGAGAAGATTAAAAAGGAGGTTCGGGAAGGTAGGGTCCTGGGACCATTTGAGGAACTGCCCATAGCTAACCTCAGGGTGTCGCCGTTGGGGATTGTCCCCAAGAAAGCCCCAGGTGAATTCCGCCTGATACATCACCTATCATTTCCAGAGGGGACGTCAGTTAACGACGCGATTCCCCAGGAACTTTGTTCGGTGAGATACACCTCCTTTGATGAGGCAGTTAGGATGATCAGGGCTTGCGGAGTGGGTGCCGAACTGGCAAAGGCGGATGTTAAGTCGGCTTTCCGGATTTTGCCAGTCCACCCATTAGACTTTAATTTATTGGGTTTTCAATTTCAAGGGCAATATTACATAGATAGGGCCCTACCTATGGGGTGCTCAATTTCGTGCGCCGCTTTTGAAAAATTTAGCACTTTCATTGAATGGCTAGTTAGACAAAGAGTGGGCTGTAATTCAACAGCTCATTACCTAGATGATTTTCTTTTTTGTGGGAAAGCAAATTCAGGAAAATGTAGTTTGATCTTGGAGGCCTTCCGGGAGATGGCCCTTGAAATAGGATTGCCCTTGGCAGAGGAGAAGACGGAAGGGCCAGCGACATCACTGACTTTCCTGGGTATTGAGCTTGATACACTTCAGCAGACTTCGAGGCTGCCGCAGGACAAATTATTAAACATTAGGAATAGGCTTAGTAATTTAATGAGAAGGAAAAAAGTGACGTTAAAAGAGTTACAGGAAATAGTGGGATACCTGAACTTCGCGTGCAAAGTAATTGCACCAGGTCGCGCCTTTTTGAGGCGGCTGTGTGGAGCTATGTCAGGCTTAAAACGGCCAATGCACAGAACCAGAGTCACCAAAGGTATGAAGGAAGACCTTGCAGTTTGGAAACAATTTCTGGATCAGTTCAATGGGGTTTCATTCTGGAGGTCCGAACTTAGCCTAAAAGCGGATGTGCAGGTAAATTCTGACGCCGCTGGGACTTTTGGATTTGGAATTTATTTTCGGGGTAGATGGTGCGCAGGCATTTGGCCCGAAGAATGGCACCAGGAAGGCATAACGAGGGACTTGACGTTCTTAGAATTTTTTCCGATTGTCGGGGCCCTTTGGCTCTGGGCGGAGGAATGGGCAAACACTGTAGTTCGTTTTTGGTGTGATAACCAAGCAGTGGTACACATCATTAACAATCTGACATCACATTCAGAAAGGGTTATGTATTTAGTCAGGGCTTTCACCCTGAGGGCGTTGCAGTTTAATGTTATGGTGCACGCCCGACATGTCCCGGGTCTTGACAATCAGATAGCTGATGCTCTCTCACGCCAACAGATCAAGCGTTTCAGGGAGCTGGCACCGGAGGCCAGGGATCTGCCAGAAGTGCTTCCAGCGGAGGTCTGGCAGATTGGCGTGAGGAGGCGTCGAGAGCAATAGATCTTGCACTGGCCCCGAGGACAAAAAAGGGTTATTTAGCAGCAGGTACAGAATTTTTTGAATTTAGGGAGTCAGTGAAGCTAGAACAAACATGGCCGGCTCCAGTGGAACATCTCCAGCAATTCATAATAATTTTGCATAGAAAGGGGTTAACGTCAGGGACCATTCAAGGTAAACTGGCAGCCCTGGCTTTTCATGCCAAATCAAACGGTCACCGGGATTTTTCTGGTGATTTTCGCATTAGGAAGATGCTGGAAGGTTGGGCCAGGGAAAGAGGGAGAGTTAAGGATACTAGGACACCCATATCTCCGGAGCTCCTTGGCCGCCTATGTGAACAATGGAGCGCATTGTGTAGGGACAATTATGAGGTGGCGTTGGTTCACGCAGCTGCATTGTTGGCATTTTTCGGGGCATTAAGGATTAGTGAGCTTGTGGCAATGGGAAAGAATGACATTTCACAGAGGGCGTTACAATTTGGGGATGTCATTGTACAGGATGAGCAGTTAACGATCATCATTAGACGGTCTAAAACAGACCCACGGGGCAAAGGCAAACATCTAACACTAGGGCAATGTAGAGTACAAAGCATTTGTCCGGTAAAAGCAGTTCAGAAATTTGTGGAATTGAGGGGTTCAAAACCTGGACAATTCTTGCAGCATATGGATGGGTCACCATTTACGAAATATCAGTTTTGGGCACTGACTGGCAAGGCACTCGAGAAGATAGGATTGAAAGATGTGAGATTTGGGACCCATTCTTTTCGGATTGGAGCAGCCTCAACGGCAGCGGCTATGGGTTACAATACAGATCAAATTAAACAGTTGGGACGCTGGTCGTCAGCTTGTTATCACAAATACATTAGACCTCTTCCTAACGTATAGGCAGGGTTTGTTTATATCGTTTCAGGTTTCGAGAGACGTGACGGCCGAAAGCAAGTTATGATCATCGGCCACAGTTATGTTTTTTGGGCGGCACGTTACGCCGCATCTTCCCCGTGGGGGAAAGATTTGGGGCTTGGAGCCCATGCGTTGGTTACATGGAGAGGCATGCGTGGCATGCATTGGATCCAGTTCGGCAGGATGACGTCTTTCGGCTCTATGCCACCAGACATTTTATTAATTCACTTAGGAGGCAACGATTTGCCCAAATTGTCTGGTAAGGCGGTCATACTTGATGTCTTGAGAGATCTCAAGAAATTGAAGGAAAAGTATCCTGATATACGGATAGTCTGGTCCAATATCATCCCGCGTTTAACCTGGCGAGGTGCACAGAGCACTGAAAATATCAACAGGGCCCGACGACGGGTCAATAGGGAAGTGTGTAGAGGTGTCTGCAGCGGCGGCCTCGGATCTGTGGTTAACCACCGCAGGATCCAAACTTCCCACTCAGAATATTTTCGTAGTGATGGCGTACACTTGTCAGATTTAGGATTGGATATTTTTCTCGAAGATATAATAGGGGGCCTGCGTTCTGAGCTGGTTCTGGATGGCGGGCATGGGACTTAGTCTCGACTAGTCCCTATGCTGTGGCGTGTAGTGCGGGAAAAAACTGGTTGTCTCGGTGTGTCCCTTTGATAATTATGGAAAGCCAACAGCGCATCCGACCTCCCGGCTCTGCGGATCGTGCGATTACAGGGCCGGTGGCGGGAAGATGCGCTGGGCCACTTTCGGACCGACAGTCATCAAATAAAGATGGCTCGAGGTCTGGGGTGTTTACTAGAGGCCGGCCGGGTTCCTGCTGTCATTAAGACAGCTGGAACCTGGGGGCCTGGGACTCGCCCATTGACTGATTAGGGTATCGTGGATGCCCTGCATTTCTCCGCACTACCGCAGGCCCCCTCATTTAAAGAGGATATTGATTTGTTTGAATTGAGTCAATAAAGTGTGGCCCGTATTTAACCCATATTACTGTCTGGCGTCTTCATTTCGGGGCCTGGGAGGGCAAGTATTCGGCCGCATGAAGGACGCGGGAAGGCCTTGAAATGCGGTGCCGTTTTGCCCTCCCCGGTCCCGGATGAAGCCAGACAGGACCGGGTCACATGGAAGGAGGGGAGGGGGCGAGTAGGTATAAAAGGCTGGCTCGCCCCCGACGCGTTCTCCTTTCCGTTCAGGCACCCACCCGCCCGCCCTATTTCTAGTGTGTTCGGGGTCGCCTTATGGGGCCGGATAGGAATTTTTGACCTCTATCCTGATTGGCTGTGGATGGAGGGATTTTTCGCCTATCCCACACTGGAAAAGGGTTTGTTGGCATATGAGTGGTGGTTATTCTAGGTCACACGGGCGTGTAGTGCGGGAAAAAACTGGTTGTCTCGGTGTGTCCCTTTGATAATTATGGAAAGCCAACAGCGCATCCGACCTCCCGGCTCTGCGGATCGTGCGATTACAGGGCCGGTGGCGGGAAGATGCGCTGGGCCACTTTCGGACCGACAGTCATCAAATAAAGATGGCTCGAGGTCTGGGGTGTTTACTAGAGGCCGGCCGGGTTCCTGCTGTCATTAAGACAGCTGGAACCTGGGGGCCTGGGACTCGCCCATTGACTGATTAGGGTATCGTGGATGCCCTGCATTTCTCTGCACTACCGCAGGCCCCCTCATTTAAAGAGGATATTGATTTGTTTGAACTGAGTCAATAAAGTGTGGCCCGTATTTAACCCATATTACTGTCTGGCGTCTTCATTTCGGGGCCTGGGAGGGCAAATGCAAGTTAACACAAAACAGAACAAAATCAAATCTAAGATCTCCTTTCTTGCTGAGAAGTACACTTCAGTAGCTGGTATCTTGCAGGTGAGACCATGGATCGCAAAATATCGCACTGCTTCTGAGGTTGGAAGAGATATAGTCTCTATAGTCTCCACTGTGGGTAGCCCAACTCTAGGCTTGGCAGATAATTGGTTTGTTAGGCATTCCAAAACTGCCTCCCTTTTGCCTCACCTACCATGTGTGAAGAAATATACATACATATGACACTTTCAGGATTAAAAATTTAAAAATAACAAGGGGGAAGAAGAGGAACAGATGGAGGCTCTCATTATGCCTTTGCTGCTTAGCTAAGTTAGCAGTCTGCCACAGGACAGACTGTAGAAGACAGAGAGGTACATACGAGGCCATGTGAGAGTTGGATGGATAGAACTGTTTCTGTTCAAAGACAACCTGGACATGATATACACTAGGAAAACCATGAAGTAGGAGCTGTTCGGAGCGTCTCTAGGTTTCTGTAGTGTCTCCTATAGCCAGTTCAACCTTCCTTTCTGTTTAACCTGTTGTATTCTCAGTATTATGTTAGTTCATACCTTACGTTTTTAATTTGTTCTTAAACCAGAAAGTTGAAATGTTTGGTTTTTGGACGACGAAGCTCAGAAATGGACACGTACGGGTTGCAAGATTCTGGGAGTTATAATCATCCAAAGAAAAACACTTCCCATCTCTGTGGCAAACTTAGGATGTTAGGTAGTTTTAAAACATAATTACAAGGTGATTCTAGCCATCATTGAAGCTAGGGCTGATGACGGGATTACATGTCACATTCCCCAGAAAAGTAGGGTGGATGCTGTACCCCCACTTTTCCTGTCACCCTTTTATTTGTTAGAATTCTCTGATACTGAAGTTGTAGTTCTCAATCCTACCACCTTCCGAAATCTTGAAGTCTCAACTGTTGTCTTTTATCCAACTGGACAAGATTGTTGGGTTTATGTGCCCTCGAGTCAAATCCCAGTTTATGGTGACCCTATGAATTAGCAGCCTCTGTAAGATCTTGTCCTACAGATGGGCATGAACTACTCAAAGCAGCACCCAAAGGAAGCAGGGCTGGGAAGCCATGGCACTGCTTTCTGAGCGGGCATCCACTGGAGGTGGCAGGATGCTGAACCACCAACTTGTTGAGATGGCAAACGAACTTTGATAAACCACCGAATCTGTGGTTCATGCCCATCTCTAATCTTGCCGTTAATAGCTCTGCTCAACTTTTGCAAACTCAAGGTTGTGGTCTTCTTTATTAAGGGAATCCATCTCTTGTTTGGGTTTTCTCCTTCCTTCCGCCTTCCACTTTTCTCATTATTGTTCTCTTTTCCAACGAGTCCTGCCTTCCTATGATATGGCTTAAAAAACAACAGCCTAATTTTGTGGTTTTTGCTTCTAGCCAGAGTTTAGACTGAATTTGACCTGGCACCCACTTATCTGTCTTCATGGCAGTCCATGATATTTGTAAAGCTCTTCTTCGACACCACATTTCAAATCAATCAATTTGGAGAGTGGAGGGTGGTAAAATTTATTTAATTTAATTATTGGCTGAAAATCTGGGGAAAGTATTTTGGGAAAGAGGAAGTTGCCTCTTAACCTTTCCCTCTGCCTGAAAATTGACATTTGTTTCTATAAACAAGTCTCCAAAATATGTATTTTAGAAGCAACTTTCAATAAACATATGAACTTCTGAATGAAATTATCCCTAACATACCTGTCTATTTGAGCCAAGAATTGCATTATAAAATTTGCTTTCCAAGTTGGGATGGCAGACTCTATCTGTTTCCTGAGCATCTTAATATTATGACCTTATACTCATTTTAGCTATATTACATGCAATTATTTACAGAAATATTCAAATGCATCAAATTCTTGTCCCGTTATTAGCCTAGATACACATATTAGGGTAGGAAAAGTGTTGTTTTACTTGAAAATGGAGGCCAAACATAGTTCCTCCTCATCTGTAACAGTAAGTACCGATGAAAAAAGCTAGCATTCTTTATGAACAAAAATATGTGTGCTTTAAAATATGTCACAGAATTTTTTTTACCACGCACAAGAGTTCCATGGCCGAAGCACATGGCTCTTTGGGCAGATAAGACAATGTGGAGAGATTTCCCTGAAGGCAGAAGGTTTGAAAACCAGCGTTATTCTTTAATCAAACATATGCTCAGAGATAAACGGATTGTAAGAATGATTTTTATCAGTCCCAGGGAGATATGTTAGACAGCTAGCTGGAAGACACAATTACCTTCTATCTAGCAAATGTATCCAATGTATTTATTTTGTTAATAATTCTAAGGCAAACCGTGAGTCTTGCAAATCATGGAAATGCTAGGAATATCTTGATTTTGAAGACCTTGTGAAAACAAAACAAAATGCTCAACATGTAGTTCTTTGCAGGTATACTCTGAAGTAAGTCCCAATGTGATCACTGGGATTAAATTCGTAATAGAGGAATTCACTTTTTTTTCTGTCTTGCATCAGGTGTCAGCTGAAGAGTCAGGGGTCACATGTGAATCCACATGAATTTGCACACACAGGTACAAAAACACATCACATGCACTAGGTATATGGAGAATACCTGTTACAGTCTTGTTCTCCTCAATGTAGGTTGTCTCAACTCGACAAGTCACATTGATGAGATTTTTTCAAACCCTGCCAAGACTTTTCAGCTCATGAAATTCAGGCTGCAAGGGGTTTTTGGTCATGAAGGTCTTTGTCATTTGAGCGAAGTGTCTTGGTGAAAAGCTGGTTAAAGCTTTGAGAAGCAAAGAACATGGAACACACAGCAAGCACAAAACTGCTTTTTCAGAAGACACCAACCACTTGTGCACTGTTCCTGGTTTTTGTACAAAAGTCATTTTTGCCAGTGGAAGAAATTTCGCTGGAAGTGTGAGAAAATAGTTCATTCTTTTTCAGGTGAGGAGAATGCTCTTGCATTTCCTCAACCTTGCAAATGAGGATTCACTAGGGATGGGATTTTTAGATTTTCTGGACAATGTATACCATAATTCTCTATTCTGGGAGACTTACCTGCTTTGCATATACATGACAAACACCTAATGTGATGCACCTAAGAGAAAAGCTTAAACACGAAGGCCTTGAGGTTGGAAAGAAAGCTCTCATTTCTCACGAGGGCAGGAAGCTTGAGCGAAGCTAGGCCTAAGCCTCAAGGCTTTCAAATTTAGGCCTTTCTCTCATATGTGTCACATTAGGTGTTTCTAATGTATCTGTAAAGCAGGTAGGACTCCCAGAACGGAGAATTTTGGGATTCATAGTCCAGATAATCCAAAAATCCCATCCCTAGAAATCACGTCTCAAGAGCAATTGCTTGATTGTGTGCCTGTAGTGTATGGATTTTCCAGTAGTGATGTATGGAAGTGAGAGCTGGACCATAAAGAAGGCTGACCACCGAAGAATTGATGCTTTGGAATTGTGGTGCTGGAGGAGACTCTTGAGAGTCCCCGTGGACTGCAAGGAGATCAAACCTATCCGTTCTGAAGGAAATCAACCCTGAGTGCTCACTGGAAGGACAGATCCTGAAGCTGAGGCTCCAATACTTTGGCCATCTCATGAGAAGAGAAATCTCCCTGGAAAAGACCCTGATGTTGGGAAAGAGTGAAGGCAAGAGGAGAAGGGGACGACAGAGGACGAGATGGATGGACAGTGTCATCGAAGCTACCAACGTGAATTTGATCAAACTCCGGGAGGCAGTGGAAGATAGGAGGGCCTGGCGTGCTCTGGTCCATGAGGTCACGAAGAGTCGGACACGACTTAACAACTAAACAACAAGTGTATGGATTTGACCCCATAAAGGAAGCTATGGCCTTGAGTCTGCAGGAGCTGGGCAAGGCTGTTGAGAACAGGACATTTTGGAGTTTTCTTACTCACAGGGTTGGCATAGGTTGTAACTAGCTTGACAGCATATAACAACAACGTATGTCAGTATGGGAGGGCCCTGCCAGTAACTTCATTCCCCTTAAAGCATTCAGTAAACAGGGGCATCTTGTATCTCTAAATACTTTTCTCTAACCTTTCCTCTAGTTTTGCATTCAGATTTCTCCCTGAAGTGGCTTCTTACTACTCCCACTAGAACACATAAACAATATCAGGTCTGCCAGTGTTATGTTCATCGTCTTATTACTCAGGACCTTCTCTGGCCACACATCCCTTTCAGGAAGGAAAGTCTTCCATTGAATGGGCTGCTGGAAGACTGTCCTTCTTCTGAAGATATTCTCCATTGGAAGGTCTGCGCAATCCAAGATTTTAAAAAGAAATGAAAAGAAACATATGGAGGAAGACCAGGAATCTTAAAATTATTCACCCATTGTTAGTACCTGGACATCAGACTCAACAGGCATACAGATCCCCTGTCACTGAACTCCCCACTCAGGTAAGACGCACTGTGACTCTTTATACATTGTAAAAATCATTTCCGGTGTTGTACTGGTGTACAATAGGACTGTGGCATCCACAGGGCATCAGTTCCAAGCCACCGCCTCCGCTCTGTGGATGCTGAGAAACGTGGAAGTATTGAATGCTATACATTGGATGGTCTCAGGCTTCCTCTAGTGGCCAGTTCTAGTAAATACACTCTGGGAATACATATTAATAGGTATTTCGGGGGGGGGTGTTATTTAGTATTTTCAGCCAGCGAAAAAGTGAATCAGCGAATACTGATCTAGTAGATGGGGGGGGGGGGTCCTACTGTATATTAAATAGCATATGCAATTTTATATAAAGCATTATCCTTTCTTGACTTGCTTGGGTGATGAATGTCCTCTTTTCTGGGGATGTCTAAGTGGCCACTCTCCTTCTCCATTTGTAGCAGATTATGTGGGCTCTGGAAAGAAAAGGTGTGTAGATTAGATATAGCCATGCAAAACTAAGACAGTGTCATGAAAGCTAAGAATGTCATGAACATTCATGAGAAATCCAATGGCAAATGATGCATTATTGTAAGCTTTTCTGAAAATAAAGGATGAGTGATACTGGAGCCAGCATTAGGCATGTGGTAGGACCAGCTTCATTTGTATGGAAGCAAAGTTACAGTAAAAGTAATTGCACATTAAATTAAAACTGATTATCTGCTACCAGCTAAGTGAAACTAAGCAATTATCCGAAGCTGCACCCAAGACAGGCAAATGTTAACGAAGCATTTGCAAAAGTTGCATTGTATTTCTTTCATTTTCATTTAATAAAGGGGTTCCAGGACTGCTGAATGATCTAATTTGTGGAGTGCCATGAGAGAACATATGCTCACACGCTACCAAGTTTCTCTGGAGGGACAATCTTAGCTTGTCAAAAATGGCACAGAGCACAAGAAGGACTTATTATTATGCATAAGACTTGCATACCAAAGAGCAGAGGCATTTCCCCCTTTGCAGTGTGCAGTTTTGACTCTTGTTTGGCTATTGTTTGGCTATTATCTCTAGCTACCCTGGACTCCTAACAGGGTCACCCAAGGAGGAATGGTCACAGTTGAGACACCAGATTAAGATGCATGCATGCTCTTCAGGAGTAATGGCCACATCAGGAGAAGAGAATAGATCGTTCCAAGGGTGATGGGGGTGGCAGCTACAGGACAGCAGTGGTAGAGGCAATGGTAGTGAACTCAAGCTAACTTTTGTTAGTACTGTGCATAAGGTGGCAATGACAAACCACTGCTGAACTTTACTTACCTTGAAAGCAGGAGGCAATGGCAGCTGAACCTTTCTTACCTTGAACATCCTATGATGATACAGTCCAAAATGGAACAAGAAACAGTGGTGGAAGATGAGACTGCTAGGTCAGAGAGCACTCAATCAGCTACTGGGGAAAAGCAAACGGCAAGTACAAATAGTTGGGAAGGAGCTTGAAAACAACTTATTTACTGCATTATCCCCATCTAAGAAGTGAACCTGGCTTCAACATCATCAGCCATGTGGATTTGGGACATTAATAATAGCATATAAGTTGGAACTACACACAAAAACTTGACTACACACAGCCTTGAAGATGATTTAGCATCGAAAGCTCGCTGTTTGTTTTTTGTTTTCAGTCTTTTTTTAATATTCTTAACGACCAATTAAAGGTATCACCTGTTCAAATCAACCTGTCTCTTCTGTTCCATTCAACATCATCAACAGAACAAACGGAATAGGCAAAGTTCATGCAGCCCCCTAAAGAAGCCTTTAGGAGCCACTATTTTGCATGAAAATCAGCCCCACTCTTCCTAGTTTTGCATCCAAACTCCAAAACATAAAACTGGAAGTAGACCTCCTATCCCTTTGATTCCTCTCTGCTATTCTTTTGATATTTATTGTACCTTATAGTAGACCCTAGGTTGCAAAATTGGACCTTTGACCCTCAAAGCTTGCTTACACGTTGACTTGATGATGTCTAAGATTCCTTGCAAATCTCTGATTCTATGCTAATCTGTAATTCTGTGCCCTTTCTTCTAGTTTTAATAATCCCATAATTTTTATCCCTTTTTTGATATTTGATTTATTATTACTCCTTCCCATTTTTATTGGTGTTAGGTCAGGAATTTCCTGTTAAGCTGGGGAAAAAGAAGAAGTGGGATGGGATGTGTATAATTAAAACAAATCAATATATAATGATAATAGTGATGCGCTGGCCAGGATTGGATTTGGCAAGAGTCCACCAACAAGATGTATTGATTCAGGAGAGATTATGGTCATATTTAACTAGAGGCATGCTTCAGTGCCTTGCTGGATGAGGTCCATCAGGCTGAATGACATATTTCTGTTCCCCCCTAAGCAAAGAACAAATATCATTTTGTTCAAATGACATTAGGCCATTGCACATAAATTCTTCCTCCTTCTCTTGTCAAGTTTGCTCAGGTCACCAGGTTTTCCCTCCCTCCCCCCGCCATCCCGTACCTTGACGCCCGGCACGGCGGAGTTCAATTTAACGTATGAAAATCAACCTGTCTCTTCTGTTCCATTCATCATCATCAACAGAATTCATTCTGGAATCCAAACTTGTTTTCCTATTACTTTGTTATATTTTGGGGGTGGGGGAGGGACAGGGGAGGATGATATATGGAGCAGAAAGCAGACAATGGCAGGGACAGGGGACTCAGCCCTTGTTTCCTAGTAAACAGCTGCCAGTATAGGAGAACCTCTGGGGATGCTGGCCATGGCAGTGACAGCTTTCATAAAAAGCTCTATGCACGGATGTGTGCACATGTGCATATCTGTGTGTGTTCAGAATCTAAGATTATTTTCTTAAGCAAAGTTGTATCACCACACGTGTACATTGTGATTATTATCACCTGTTAAGAGCAGACTTAGTTACCTAGGGAAAACAAACATGGCTGCAGTTATGTTAGACAACCATCTGCCAGACATAGTTTGACTTGGATTCCTGCATTATTCTCTGCCTTTCGGGTAAGAAGGATGAGGAGATACAATATCCTCCTCTCCACCACTGAAGACGGCGGGGGAATTTCCTGGTATCATAGAATAACGGAGTTGAAGGGGGCCTATAAGACCATTGAGTTGAACCCCCTGCAAAGTGCAGGAATCCAAATCAAAGTAGATCTGACTGATGGTTGTCCAATTTTCTCTTGAATGCCTCCGGCACTGGAACACTGTCCACCTCCTGAGGTAATTGGTTCCATTGTCATCCTACTCTAACAGTTAAGAGGTTTTTCCTGATATTCGACCAAGATCTGGCTTCCTATTGCTTGAGCCTATTATTACATGCTCTGCACTCTGGAATGATTGAGAACAGATCCTTCCCCTCCTCTGTATTACTCCTTTCCAAGTATTTGAGAAGTGTTATCTCCCCTCAGTCTTCTATTCTTAAGCATAAACATGCCCCGTTCTTCCTGTCTTTCCTCCTAGGGCTTGGTTTCCAGTCCGCTGATCATCCTTGTTGCCCTCCTCTTAACTTGCTCCAGTTTGTTGGCATGCTTCTTAAAGTGCGGTATCTTGATAGAGTTCTGACATTGGTGAAAATAATATTTTTTCCGTAGTTTTACCCAACTTTGCACAATTCAGAGAACTGCATGAATTGTGTGAATTGCTCCAAACATGGGCAACTGAAAATTCGAAGCACTGGATCTTTGCTTCTTTCATAACAAACCATCCAGTCCATCTGTGCTTGCTCTGTGTATGGGACTGTGCATGCACAGACAAGTGCATTGCTTTTCAAAGTAAATCACATTTTAGATACTTTTCATGCAAATGATAGAAAATGCATGGGGCCAGCTCTTGGTCTTGCTCCTGGCTGGAGGTGAAGAACCTCACAGAACTCTGCAGGTCCTTGCTGAAGTGGCTCATTACGTCCAGATAACCTAAATCAAGAAGAGAAAGCAGTTTGATGAAAGGTATTTCCATCCCTGCTCCTGAATGAGATTCTGGGAGCTGTCTGCAACTCAAGGCCAGCTCAAGAGACTTTATTGCCTGGAGGGGAGTGACAAAAGTGGAACCCTTTTCTATTCCATGTACAGTAGCTGACAGGACTGGCAGCTGAGACTTCTTTCAACACTGGCAATCACAGAATCATATGATGGAGCTGGAAGGGGCCTGTAAGACCATTGACTCCAACTCTCTGCTCAATGCAGAAATCCAAATCAAAATATATCTGACAGGTGGTTGTCTAAGTTCCTCTTGAATGCCTCCAGTGCTGGAGAGCTCAATTCCTCCTGAGCCAATTGGTTCCACTGCTATGCTCTTCTAACAGGAGGTTTTTCCTGAAATTCAGCCGAAATCTGCCTTCCTGTATTTTGAACCTGTTATTATGTGTCCTGCACTCTGGAATGATTGAGAACACATTGTGCCCTTCCTCTCTATGACAACCTTTCAAATATATAAGAAGTGCTATCATACATTCGCTCAGTCTTCCTTTCTTGAGACTAAACATGTCCAGTTCTTTCAGTCTTTCCTTATAGGGCTTGATTTCCAGCTTCCTGATCATCCTTGTTGCCCTCCTCTGAACTTGTTCCAGTTTCTCAGCATCTTTTGTAACTGGCAGTATACCTTAAAGTACTTTATATGGAACAAGAAATGCCTGATGTTCAAGCTGGATTCCAAAATGGAAGAGGCACTCAAGATCATATTACAAATATTCACTTACTACCGCAGTAAACCAAAGAATTTCGGAAGATCAGTCTAGGCCAGTGGTGGCGAACCTTTTTGGGCTCGCGTGCCCAAAATGGGGGGGGGCAGCGGGTGGCGCTGAAACAGTCTCAAGAAAGGCGGACCCAGACCCGGAACCGGAAGTGGCGGTTTAAGGGGGAATCATGGCGACGGACCCGGAGGACCCGGAACTGGAAGTGGCAGTTTAAGGGGGAATCATGGCGACAGACCCGGAGGACCCGGAACCGGAAGTGGCGGTTTAAGGGGGAATCATGCTGATGGACCCGGAGGACCCGGAACCGGAAGTGGCGGTTTAAGGGGGAATCATGGCGACGGACCCGGAGGACCAGGAACTGGAAGTGGCAGTTTGAGGGGGAATCATGCTGACGGACCCGGAGGACCCGGAACCGGAAGTGGCGGTTTCAGGGGGAATCATGGTGATGGACCCGGAGGACCCGGAAGTGGCGGCGGAAGGGGGAATCCCGGCTGCAGCCGCCTCATGAGGTTTGGCTGCGCAGGGGGGGGGGCGGGGGGAGTAGCGACCTATGGCTCGCGTGCCAGAAGAAAGGGCTCCGCGTGCCAGCTGTGGCACGCGTGCCATAGGTTCGCCATCACTGGTCTAGGCTATATAGGCTACTGCAGAGCCTTTGACTGGGTGGATCATGCGAAAGTATGTTCTTAAAGAAATGGATGTGCCTCAGCACTTGATTGTCCTGATGTGTAACTGGTATTGTGGATAAAAAATTAGGACAGAATATGAAGAGAAAATATGATTTCCTATAGGCAAAAGTGTCAGACAAGGGTGCATTTTATCCCCTTATCTGTTAAACCTGTATGTCGAATATATCATACAGAAAGCCGGTATAGATTCAGATGAAAGAGGAGTGAAAATTGGTGGAAGAAATATTAATAATCTAAAATATGCAGAGGTTACTATCTTACTGCCAGAAAGCACAAATCACTTGAAATGACTTTTAGTGAAAATCAAAAGAGAAAGTGCCAAAGCAGGACTGCAGATGAATATAAAGAAGACAAAAATCCTGACTACAGAAGAACTGCTGAACTTTAATGTTGAGAATGAAGAAATTGAAATTGTTAAAGATTTTTTTTATCATCAGTGGAGTCAAGAAATCAGAAGAATGAGTCTAGGAAGGGCAGCAATGAAGGAATTAGAAAAGAAAAGACCATGAAATGTAAGGATTTGTCACTGGAGACCAAGACCACCCATACTATTATATTCCCAGTCACCATATAAGGGTGTGAAAGCTGGACAGTAAAGAAAGCTGACGGGGGGGGGGGGGGGAGATTGATTTGTTTGAAATTTGGTGCTGGGGGAGAGATTTGTGGATACCTTAGGCTGCCAGAAAGACAAACAAGTGGGTCCTAGAGCAAATCAAGCTTGAACAATCTCTGGAGGCAAAAATGATGAAACCCAGGGTGTCTCCTTGAAAAAAAAATAATGCTGGGAAAAGTTGAAGGCAGCAGGAATTCTCAAATTGTGATGCTATGAGCAAAATCACACATTTTTTGTGCATAAGTGTGCAGTCCATGAAATTAATCATTTTAAATTGAGTAAAATTAGGGTTACTGCTAAATTTTAAGAATTCAAAGCATAGAATGGGTTATCTGGAAGTTGAGTCATGGCAACTGGACTTCTTTCTTACTAGGTTGAAACATTTCGCTACTCATCCAAGCAGCTTCTTCAGTCTGAGGAGAGTTGGTGGGAGGTCCCTGATATATCCTCCACGTTGGTTTCACTTCCCCCTGGTCTGAATAGGCTTGTTCGATGGACAAAGGTGGGGAGTGAGTGAAAATCCCACTTCTGCAATCCTTCTCCACCGACTGCCATGGGTCGTTAACAGTTGTTAACAGTGGTCTTTCTGGGGACTGATGAAAGGGCAGCATGATAAACAGGAGACAGATTCCATCTAAGACCTCCACCCCTGCTGAGTGAGAGATTTTCTATATGCACATGTATGGCCTTCCTGACCCCTCAAACCACCTGTCTTCTCAAAATGAGTACATCTTGGTCATCAAGTGAAGGACAAAGGAGACTAATAACTCAGGGTTAGGTATCTGGGTGAGGAATCAGAGGTTTGGAGTTCAATTCCCACTGCGCTTCCAGGAAGAACAGCTGGCCTGAGTGGCCTTGGGAGAGCTGCACAGTCCCAGGATGCCCTCAGCAAAAGGGAATGGTGAACCACTTCTTGACCCCTCTCTATCTTCTCGGTCCAAAATGAGTACATCTTGGTCATCAAATGAGTGTCCTTTGTCCTTCAGATGGACCGAGAAGATAGGTGGTTTGAGAGAGGGGTCAGGGAGGCCATACATGTGCATATAGAAAATTAATGTGGATTAAAAATCCACATTAAGGTGTCTTGTGTCAAGGGTAGCCTAATTTGAAAATGTAGCAAATATTCCTCCTGTTCCTGTCCTAAACTGATCACACTCATGGACATTCAAGGAGGTTGTTCATTTTACCTTGAATGCCTGTGAAAGACCTTGAGCATCTGTTTCCAAACCTGAAAGAAACACTGGTTAGGATCAGAATTGAAGTCTAAAGAGACCTGAGTTCAACTCCCCATTCAGCCATGATATTCGCTGGGTAACAGTGAGTCATTCATTCCTCAGTGAATCTCATTCAGTCTTCTTCCCCAATGGGATTACAGTCATGTGAGTGAATTAGAAGCCAAACTGTCTTCTCCAGTCCTAACATCTTTAGTGTCTCCAGGGCCTGGAAACTTGACTATCGTTCCAAGAAACATCCAGACGGTAAGGCCAGTATCCATGCTGGCTGTAGGATGTTGAAAGCTGTAGCACCCTCCCCCTTCTCCTAATGTTTCCAAGCTCTGTCCTCTGCCACCTTCCATGCTTTGCTGAGTAGCAGAGATGCTGAGAAAAAGCAATGAAGAGAAGGGTTCATGGACTCCTTGGAGCCAAGGTGGAGTGAAAATGTGAACAAACACACCCTAAATGCAGAGATGATTAATATGTTTATTAGGACCAACTACCACTCTGCGAGAATTGATAAGCTTTAAATTGGTGTGGAGTTTTAATTAGTCCTAATGAAGGCATTGTCATCATGTGGATTTTGGAATTGTTTTAAGAGAGTTGAACTACAACCTGTTTATCCAAAATATAAAAAGAAGAGTAACTGTGTTGGTTCATCCAAAGTTATAGTTCATCTTTCACCCCCTCCCCCCATAAATTGTTGGCGATATTATGCCTATTCTCTGTTGTAATTTCTCTTACTGCAGAACTCCACTGTCATTGAATTAAGATTTCCAGCAATTTGAATCTATTTTTAAATATAAACCTATTATTTATAACACTTCTGGTCTAGCCATTTAATCAACTCAATTCATGCTTTCAGAACACATTCTGGTAGCAAGCATTTCTGCTGGGGGAAAAATCATTAATCATATTATAAGACAAGCTGCAAAAGGCCTTTGGAGTATTGTTCTAAAAATGAGCTTTCCACATTTTCATTTTCATATGTAATATGTGGTTTGAAAGTCCTGAACGAAACAAAGGCTATGCTTGGAGAATCCCAGCTTGCTTATATTCGAAAGCACTGGCAGAATGCATTATGATGCGAATATATCTAGAGTACATGTATCTCTGTTGTCTGCAAAGAACTCAGGGCTGACTTGTATTATGCTGATCACAAATATCTTGTCATGTAAGTATTTGTTTTACGGTCACCACGAACTTGGTGGAATCTACATGGGCTTTGATACTGAACCTCAGATTTTCCTTCTGGAGAGGATTTGGAACAATACCAGGGCATGAAAACTTTCCATAGTAAAAATGTGATGAATATTAATGGATTTCTTGTCTTTGATTTTTTTTTTTAAGGTGTCTCGGTATATTGAGAAGCCCCACTGAAAAATATGTCAAACACAGCAAGATTTTCTCTCTCTCGCTCCTGCCTGAAAGCAAACATCCCTTGTGTCTTCCAGATTGCATTTTTCCCCATCACCAGTAGCACTGACCAAACTTTTTGTGTTTTAGCATCAAACCCTGTATTTTATGCAATAAATGTAGTTGGTAGACAATAAAATGTTTTTGCACAAGATGCATTTTTGCACAAAATACATATATTTATGGACAAAAGATAAATTTGGGTGGATTTTTTGGGAAAAGTCTCAGAATGCAAAAAATGCAGAAAAACTTTTGCAATACCAGCCATCAAGGAGAAAAGGTGTTTTTTTAAATTGTCAGTTATGAGGACAAAAATAAAGAGTTATATCTCTTATTCAGTTATTGGGAATTGCTGCATAAACCGATGGAGGATATCACGTGTCTATGCATGGCCTAAAATCACCTTTGTGAAAAATACTCTGATGAAAGTGAAGGAAACCTTGCAGCTACGCTGGCTACAAATTGCTTTCTTGATACAGTTTTGCTCTCATTTGCTTTAGAACAAAACTCCTCCCCTCCCTCAGTAATAAATCTTAATCATCATCGTCGTCACCTTAGAACTGCAGAGCTGGAAGGTATCCTATGGATCATCCAGTCCAGCCCCAGTCAAGGAGGCACAGTGGGGAATCGAACTCCCAACCTTCGGCTCTGCAGCAAGATACCTAAACCACTGAGTTATCTAGCTATTCAATTATACCTTTACTTGTAGGTATGCAAGTCCATAGAGAACTGTAAACATTCACTCCTGGTGTGTGTTATGTACCATCAACTTCGATCTGACTTATAGCAATTATAATAGAGCTTTCAAGAAGAGTGAAAAATTTAAACAATGCTTTACCAGTACCCCACTATCCACTGAGTTTTCATGGACAAGCAGGGATTTGAATCCAGGTCTCCTGAGTACTAGTCTATCACTCTATATGCTGCATACCACATTGGGCATCTTCCTGAACTTGCTCCATATTTTCAGACCTCCCTTGATTGGAATGAATGGGACCTAAAGAAGTTTTGGACATTGCAATAACTGAGGTCACAGAATCATTGAGTTGGAAGGGGCCTATAAGGCCACTGAGTCCAACCCCCTGTTCAGTGCAGGAATTCAAAACAAAGATCTCACGGATGGGTGGCAATTTTCTCTTGAATACCTCCAGCCTTGGAGTGCTCACCACCTCCTGAGGAAATTGGTCCCATTGTCATACTGCTCTAACAGTTAAGAAGTTTTTTTCCTGATATTCAGCCTAAATCTGGCTTCCTGTAACTTGAGCCCATTATTACGTGTTTTGCACTCTGGGATGATCAAGAACAGATCCTGCCCCTCCTCTGTATGACTACCTTTCAAGTATTTTGATATTCTGGGGTTTCTTTTTTTTTTAAGGTAAACTTTCCCATCTTTGAATACAACACTGTGTTAAGACTCTACTTACAGTACAGCTAGCACACTTTTTGGTGAGGAAATCCCAAAGCAAACTCTTCTCCTGAGATTGAGCTAGATCGGTAGGCAGCAGTATCCCATGGAGGGGAATTAAGGCTAGCTTGAGCCTATATTTCTCTTGGAGGTAGCCCCCAGTTGCAAAGTAGCACATCTTCCTTTCTTCTGAGGGCACTGAGGATTATATCCTCATGGAGGGAGAACAGAATTTATTATCTATTCCCCCCCCCCGCCTTTTTAAACTTGAAACCAGTTGGTGATGGTGGCAGCTGTAGAGACGTATCTGTTTAGGATAAACAGATCAGTTGGAATTTAAGACTTCCCAATGCCTTTTAATAAATTAGTGATTTCCCACGTGAACTGAATGTTGCACAAAAGTTGATGTAAACAAAGATCCTCAGATCCCTTCTAGCACTGCAAAAACCAGTGGGGCCAGCAGACTGCTTTCAACGTTGCAACTAACTCAATAACTATGTACTTACTAGTGTTCAGTAGGGAGTTGCATTATAGACTTGACAGAATAAAGAGAGAGTGTGTGTTTTTTGGTGTGGTTTTTTTTGTGGGACAGATTCGGCACCCTGTAAATGAAGTGAAGGCATTAACTGTGGATTTACAGCCAGCATAAAGGGAAATGGAACAGACCTCTTGTGAATTCCTCATCTCCCTATTGCCATGGAGGAGGAGAGAAATTAATAGGAACTAAAAATATTTGCCAACTGGAAAGTTTTTTTAAAACAAATCTTGAAATGTGACCCCTGATTTGATTCACTCTTGCACCATGAGAGTTTCTGTGTTTGAAGAGGTGACTAGAGTTTTTATTGTTGCCCAAGCTTTGTCAGGTTTTCCAGACGTGAAGTCATTGTGAGCAGATGTTAGTGGTGACACTGTGTCTTTTGTCCACATCCACAATGTCCACAGGAATGTGTTCTATGGTAGTATATAACTCAATTTTTTAAATTCTTTACCAACTTTGTCTATTTAGCCACAAAGCAGCTTTCTTCTCCCCTCAGCCTGCCTGCCTAATGAAAGAAAATCTTAAAGCTGGCCTTAATGTACCCTATAGTGGGAAGGAAGAGTTAGTTGCCTCAAGACTCTTTCAGTTGTCCTCACCTGGTCTACATACTGATTGGCAGCAGATCTTGGGATTTTCCAATGAGGCAATTCCCAGCACTAGCTGGAGATGTGGTGGTGCTAGCAATCATACCTGGAACTTTTCATAAACAAAAGCAGGCCACAAACAAATTAAATATATCAATCTACCTTTGCATCAGAGCTGCACTAGAATATGTTGCCTCATCTGAGCATGCGAGCATAGGATTTAAACTGTTATCTTATTACAGCTTATTTATTTACAATTAAGCTGTTGTAACTATCTCAGGCTAGGACTTTGGCAGGCCTCCAAGGAAAGCAAACTAAAAAAAAATGTTCAAGACCTTTCCCAACCAAAAGAAGTCCAAACATTTCTCTTTTTCTTGGGATATTAGCTTTAAGCCTGCTCTAAAAGGGGAAGGAGGGAAAAAAAGGAGACTTTTCTTCTTTATGTGTCCCATGTGAACAACAACAGAGCATTAGCTAGAACTTTTTTGAGCTCCCCATGAAGGCAAGTAAATGAATTACAGTATACAGCGCATTCAATAACAGCCAAGACTTCAAAGCTTCCTAATAACTAGGGCATGAATCTAAAATGTGTGGCTTGGCACATCTAACAGTTCTCCTCTTTCTCATCGTGTTCTTTGAAAAGGTGGCTTTATTCAGATTCTCCAGTCTTCTCTTGTTCTACAAAAGCACTTTTCAGGGATTCATTGAGGTTTACATACACCAGTGTTCAACACGAAAGGCTTGTGTGTCAATTATTCATAGGGAGAGCTTTCATCTGCCTGGTTGTGTTTTTTTTAAAATAAAATAAAAAATCATCTCCCTCACCAGTTTGATGTTTAATTTAGAACAAAAGTCCAATCTTTTACGCACCAAAAAAAGTTTTCATCACTTTCGCAGGGGAAACTGTGGTTTTTCTTTTTAAAAAAACTTGCTAAGAACATAATGAAATAAAAATGAAAAGTACAAATAAAAATGAAAAGTAAGATGTTGCCTGAATAAAAAGCCCACCCCCTTTAGTTAAGTTTCTTCAATTCCAATTCATTTATTTTAAGAGGAAATGAAAGTGCCTAAGTAACTGAGAAAGAACAAATTAGCCACAAGTCACTCAATCATCAGTATATTACATTGCATTATATCTAGAGCAGTGTTTCTCAACCTTTTTTAAAAAAAAATAAAATAAACACCAATATCTCATGTTCCCCTTTAAGTCTGTATTACCTGATAATTTTATTTGAAATTTGAAAGACTGTAATTAAAAGCATTTGCAAAACTTAGAAGAGAAATGGGGAAGATGTTAGGTTTTGGTGCCAGGCTGTGGTGGACTTAGTGGTGGGAAATTTAAAGAGATGGTCTGGTGGCACCATTCCCTGGGCAATGAACTCTACAATATAGCATGGCATAGAAATAAGGAAAGAAAAAGAATTGTCCCATGATGTGCAGTAGCACACATCATGGGATGATGCAATAAGCTGCATGCTACAAATGCAAGCCTACCTCAAAAGAGGTACTAATTGTAGGAAATTATGAGTTAGGATTTCTATCAGCAGAAATGTCCTTCTGCTGGCAGAACCCTTTCTTACCCGATGAACTCAAAGATCTGCCAACAGGGAGATCTACTGACAGCACTGTTTTGCTGGCTAACATCTGCTGGCAGAAGAAGGGACATGACATGGAAGAACTGAGTCACACCAGATCTAGACCACATCCAGCCAAGGGACACAGACACAATGTCAGCCTGAATTAGGCTAGGGTGAAATTTGTCCTAGGTCATTTCCAGTATCTCTAGGTGGAGAGGGGCATGGATTCAGCACAGCTTTAGCTTGTGCTATGATCTCTCATCTGGCCCATGGTCACCGTGGCTATCAGGACAGAACTCTGAGAAAGTCAAAAGAACAACTGGATTGGTTCCTGTTTTGCAAATAAGGAATTTTGTGACAATATTTTTGCATGCATTTCTTACCCAAAGCAAACATGCATCCCATGAAATCCTGCTATGCTCCATGGGGTTAGACATAACCCCTTGGTTAAGAATTATTGGCTTGCAGGAGGCCCCAGACCAGATCCAGCCTCTAGGTCAACATAACTGCTGGATACCTCAGTGGCTTAGGTATCTGGCTGTAGAGCAAGAAGCGGGGGCTGGGAACAGAGGGATTCCAGAGATCAGGAGCAGCAAGACCCAGCATGGACAAAAACCTTTGCTACCGAGGCAAGTGCTAGGAGGGAGAAACACTCCTTAAATAGGCCTTCCCTCCAGGCCTCCAGGTGAGCCTCATGAGTGGCCCAGCAGCTGCTACACAGGCCAGGGCCTGAGCCTGCAAACATCAGGCCACTCCTGGGTCAGCTTGGCCCTGATCCTGCAGCTCCCAGGGCGGTACGGGCCAGACCCTGACATAGATGAGTGAAACTAAATGTTGCAAAATTTACTGTGGCTTCTGCCCCCTTTTTCTCTCCCCATAGCTACAAGACCCATGACCCACACTGTAAGTTTCCTCAGCTCTATTTCATTGACTCCAGTCTGCAAGAGATGAGGCAATAGTCAATGTAATGGCATCATTCTAGGTGAAGAGACAGTTCTGGTGGAGAGGAGAAAAACAGATGGGAAGTCTAAAAAGAAAGATTGTGATTTCTGTTACAATGTATTTTTTCTGCACTATAAATACACCGCAGAGCAGGTTCCACTGCGCCTGGTTTCTAATCAATGTTCTACTCAGATTGTCTCCAGCTAACAATCTGACTGTTATTCTCAATAGATATTGACTCCTCTTTCACAAGCTCCATAAAGGCCATGGCAGTCTATAAACTGAGAAAGCTCACTTCCAAAACGTTCCTTGAGATTGCCTTTAGAAAAATGTTGCATGCCATATTTGACAGGACTTTACAAGGGAAAGAAAGAAAAAATCCGGGGCAGCTGAAAGGAAGCCAATGGCAAGCCAATGATCTCAGTAACATCCTGTTTGTCTTTAGCAAACAGCATTTTTACTGGTCTTTTGTGCAACTCTGCAAAACGTAAAACCCAAGAGCGTTTGGAGGAATGAATGCCCTATGTATGCTTACTAAAAAGTGTGCCCACAGTGTGCCATGGGATTTACTTCCAGGAAAGTGCATTTCGGATTGCAGGCATAACTAGCTAGATATACAGCAAGTTGCAGGCTATAATAACACAGTTAAAAAAACAACAACAAGCCACATCATATCAACCAATCAACAGATCTATCTTGTTCTTTTCAAAAACAGATCCACGCACTGGACACAGCTTTTTCAGTGGGATATTCCATTGTTCGTATATTAAACAAACAAACAAAAAACAACACCATTGGCTGGTCAGAATTCAGCAGATTGAGGATCTTGTGATTTTGTGAGCTTCACATTGCAAAAATCTCCAGCATATGTTAAGGATACTTCTATCATTTTGCCAAATCAAAAGAGGACATTTCCTTGCATGTCCAGCAAGACATTCAATCTGCAGCATCAGCACCTGCTGATTCCTTTATCCACTGCCTAAAAATACTAGATGAAAAACTCTAGAAATACATATTTATATGTATTTCCAGGGTGTATTTACAAGAATTGGCCACTAGAGGAAGCCAGATACCATGAAATGTATAGTGTTTGACACTTCTGTGTTTTTGGACATCCATGGGACTTGGAACCAAACCCCCATGGACATCAAGATCCTACCTTATGATATGATCAGAATAGCTTTCCTAGTCTGCTGGGATGTGCCAGAATCTATCTTGGAATCCAGCCTGGATTCTAATATTGTCCACTTTCCTGTTTTGCTACCTCCCTAATCACAGTGCCCTCCAAAAATCTCCTTCTGGGATGAGGATGGTGTGAAGATCTGGAGGTAGAGAGCTGGAGATTTGGAGAGTAGGAGTAGTTGAGCATTGGCCCTTTCCCAAAGTAAACATGGATGCATGAAATATGTAGCAACCCAGCATGCTATGCATGGACTAAGTACTAACACAATTGGTCACATGATCCCCTATAGAAGGGGAAAAGTGACAATCTGATCAATATGGAGGAATGGCACAGAGAAATGTGGAATATGGCAATTAACGATAAATCGACTTGGGATATGAAAATTAGAAAAGAAATAATGTTTCTAGAGAAATATGGAATCTATTTCTGGAACATGTTCTGATTAAAGGGAAGGGGTGCACACCAAAAGAAGAATCAATGTATTTCTGGAGAGGTGGCGCGAATTGTAACGTTAAAGTATTGGAAAATAGTCCTGAAGGGGAGGGTGGCACAGGGTGGAGGGAAAATGTAAAGAATGGTAGTGTACAAGAATAGTGAATTTAAGACATGTATTGTAGTTTATTTTTGAATGTTTATTGCCTTTTTCTTTTGCCTGTTTGTTATATAAATTTTTTTTTAAAAAAATAGAAGGGAAAATGTCTCTAGGAAAACTAACTTGTTTGTTCACTTGTTCTTAAGTAACCAATCAACAGTTCTCTTTTAGAGATGGGGGGATATTCATCTCCGTATACAAAGACAAGTATCCCCATCCCAGCTGGCCTGAATGAGGGTCCAGCCCCCAGGATTGGACCATCCACTCATGCATCCCACCATGGCAATGGTCCCACTCGTCCAACCAATGGCACCCGGAGCTCCACTGTCTTCCTGCTCAGCTGGCCACTCAGCAGCTGTGCAAGGAGTCTTGTCCTCCCGCCCCCTGCCTGGAGTGGCCAGCCGAGCAGGGAGACAGTGGAGCTCCGGGTGCCATTGGTTGGACGAGTGGGACCATTGCCATGGTGGGATGCATGAGTGGACCGTCCGGTCCCAGGGGACGGACCCTCATTAGGGCCAGCTGGAACAGGGATATTCGTGTTCATATACAAATACAAATATCCCCATTCCTATTCTTTCTTTCCCGCCAGTAGGTATCTTCTTTACTCTGAGGGAGTTTGTTTTTCAGTTAGTTCTTGTGGCTTGTCCTCCATTTTTTCAGGTAGACATTATGTTGAGCTCTTTCCTCAGCCATGGGTTTGAGAAACAGAAAAAACTATTTTCTACCATTTTAGCAGACTAAATGATTCTTCTAACACTAATGATCCCTTGTTTTCATGTCAAGTTTTTTAGCCCATAATTTTGTAAATAACTATTGTTTCTTCTTTTTACTATTGACTGACTATTTTTGTTGATCTGCTTAGATAAGAGGAATTCTCTAGGAACTGGCTTATCATTCTAAGCATATCTATATGTACTCGTATATAACCTGCCCTACTTTTTGCTGTTCAGCCACGCACAACTCAACACCCTCAACGCAAATAGAGGAAAAATTCAGGATCCAGGCTAATGATTGTACAGTTCCTCTAGAGGCAAAATAATTTGCTTGTTGTCTAATTCTTTCTGGAGCAAAATTAAATAACTATGCACAAAATTTAATTACATTTCACCATTTTTGTTCTTAAAGAGTTCATTGCAGAAAACTTGCATTTATTATGTTACTCCCCTGTGTTTAAACGGTTATGTCTTTCTTTCCTTTACTATGGGTTTTTTATTACCCTTGTGGTTACCACAGATTTCATTTGGGCTTTTCTCCAGGGATGTAAATCCTTGCTTGTGTGGTTCTCAGCTGCAAGAACAAGAAGGCATGGCATTTTCCTCCTTGTCTGTGAGCCAGAAGGATATTTTCCATCCAGCTTGGCAACAGTTTTTGTACTTGCAAGAAGAAACTGCACATAACACGGATCGTGTCAATTGCAACAACTGTACCACTAAACAATGAGAGCTGCTGCACAGGGGCAAGAGTAGAATTAGAAGCTGCAAATAGTTGCACAATTATGCCCAATCAACCAGGACTTCTGTGCTTGTCATGAGCTTTTCTTCATAAAGGGAAAATACACTAGATTTGCACAGAGGTGTTTTGTGCAAATTCCGGAAACTTTTTTTGGAAAAAGAGTGTTCATTGCCTTGCTCTTGTGCTGGAAACAAGAAATCTCGGGGGACTTAGCAGACTCTCAACCTGCAGTCTTGACACATCCAGACAACCTGTCACATAAAGAATTAATAACGTAAATAAATTTCTGGAGCTCCTTACTTTCTACTCATGGAGATAATTTTATTTTCCCTGAATGTCCCAGTTGTTGCATCAGAGCATTCTAAGGAACATAGTCATTGCCAGGAAATGGGAACATCTGGGATATTCTGGATAAATAAAATGGTGCCTGGAAGAAGACAACCAGTAAGAGATGTTCCTGTTGTCACAGAAGCTGATTTCTCCAGTCCTGGATGAAAAGAAAATGGTACAACATGGGAAAAGTAGAAGAAATTCTGAAAAGAACTGCTGGATAGCTCAGTGGTTTAGGCATCTGGCTGCAAAGCCAAATGTTGGGAGTTCGATTCTCCACTGTGCCTCTTTGACGGGGACTGGACTCAATTGGGTCCCTTCCAGCTCTGCAGTTCCAAGATGATGGTGGTGGTGGTGATGACGACAACAACAACAACGAGAAATAAAAATTACAATGATCTGGGGCTTACAGGTTTTCATTAGCTCCAAAAAAATTTATTTATTTATTTACAAGATTTTTGTAAATAAATTTACAAAATTGCCAGTGGTCCTAAATGAACCCTCACTAGAATAACCACCACAACAATGACATTTATAAACAGCCTTTCATCCACAACAGAACTTGGAAGGAACTTGTTTTGTCATCTATAACACATGACTTCTTGAGGTAATGAGAAAAAAGTGTATTTTTATTAAATTTAATTTTAATTTCTTTTTTTTTACTGTAACAAATAACGTTTCTCCATTACTTCAAAACCTGTTGTAGGGAGGTGAGGAAATGTTAGTCATTTTTGTAGTCTGAGTATAGTAAAACAATAAATAAATTGACCAAAAAGGAACATATTCCTCGTAGCTAACAGGTTACTATATAAAACAAATTAATGTCTAACATGCTACTTTTAAAAAATAATAGCAGGAATCCTGTTAACTTAAATTGTGACAATGTCATCAGCCTGCACTGTTACACTTTAATTTAATTTAATTTAATTTAATTTAATTTAATTCCTTATATCCTCCCTGGATTCTGAGGCTCCCTAAGGATCCATTTTGATCCAGGGAAGCCTTTGGGAACCTCAGGATCAGGGAGAACCTTTAATGTCCAATATCAACACCAGATCTCTGCCAGAGGTCCCAATCCTGGCAGTGGTGATGCAGCAGTGATTTTCAGATATTAAATGCTCTGCCTCCCCCCAGTCCTGAAATTCCAAGTCTAAAGAGATCTCTAGGGAGCCTCAGAACAAGGGGGGGGGGAATAGGAAGCTTTAAATTAAATTAAATTAAATTAAATTAAATTAAATTAAAGTTTAACCTCATGGGCTGATGACACCATCACCATTTACACCTGTGTAGTTAGGATTTAGCCAACATTTCAAGTTATCATCCATATGGTATCCTAGGTCAATATAGATAACAGGATGAAAAGAAAAATATAGGAATAATAATAACATAAAACATTTTTTAAAAAAGAAAAAGAAAAATACCATTCAGTCTGTGAACAAACAGATAAATCTATCTATTTAAATGTGCTGGGGAAAAGGAAGAAACTGATAACAAAGTTGAGATGGTATCATGAAGAAATTATTTAGCACCTCTAGCAAAGTTGCACTTAGGTGCTTCTTCACAAGGAATGAAGGACGTTATAACTTGACCTTTCTTTCCAGAATGTCTGTCACGGTGTCTTCATGCCTCTATTCCCTGATGCCACTGACAGGGATAAGAAGTGATGGCCCTCAGAGGAATAGGGCATGAGCGAAGAGGTGTCAGGGAGCAGCGATTTCACCAAAATTTAGAAAAGGGCCTAATAAGCAGGGGGCTGTTCTTGATGTCCGACAGCTTCAAATCCCAGGCTGCATTATAAAATAAATGGGGATCACCTCGCCCCTCTAGGGCCATGGTGAGAAATCATCTGTCCCACAGGCTACCAGAGCCAATAGAAGGGCTGTGGACCCTCCCCAATTTCAGCTGAAAAATGGAAAAACTCATCTTTTCAGATGAGTTTTTTCACCATCATTTTCAGCTGAAAAAAATAAAGTTTTATTTTTTAGCTAAAAGGGAAACATTCCACTGACTCAAGGTTTTTGGAATTCAGTCTGCTTTCTGGTTTTACTTAGTAGGATGGAGGTCATCCATTGCAGGGCCTGGGAGTGGAAGACTGGCCCAGGTGCCCAAAACTCTTCCCTACCCCTGCTCTCCAGAGCTGTTGTTGGGTGGGCGGGATGAAAAAGTGAGGCACGCAGGCATGGTTGATGGGGACACGAAAGAGGGCCTTCTCTGTGGCAGCTCCCAGGTTGTGGAATGCTTTCCCTTGGGAAATTAGGCTCCCCCCCCCTCTCTTTTATCCTTCTGCTGACAGCTGAAGACCCACCTTTTCAGGCAGGCTTTTAACAATCACGACCGAGTCCCTGAATGCCTTTTTAAAGTTAATTTTAATGTGTAAGATACTTTTTAATGCTTACTTGCTTTTAATTATTCAATTGTATTTTAATTAGCGTATAGTTTAATGTTTTACTTCTTACGTTTTTAATTCTATTCTTTTTAATATTGTGAGCTGCCTAGGGTCCCCTATCAGGAGAAAGGTGGCCGATTAATAAAACAACAACAACTACTACTACTACTACTACTACTACTACTACTACTACTACTACTACTAATAATAATAATAATAATAATAATAATAATAATAATAATAATAATAATAATAATAATTTGAGGTACCTCTAAGTTACAGGTTGCTAGAGAGAGAGAGGGAGGGAAGCCTTCATCCTGGGAAGCTCAAGACAAACCATGGGGGATATAGGTGATGTTCAGTACAGTCTGTAAGATCTCCATGACATGTACAAAGAGCAGCAGCAGAAGACAGAGAAATAAATACAACAGGCAAGAGACTGCAGACCAAGGAGGGCAAAGTGTTGAAGGCTCTGTTAGTTGGCTCTGTTAGTTGGAAGTGCCAGATAAAAGATTGCCTAAGAAGGCCTGAGACGATTTCCAAAGCCATGGTGGCCATCCTTCACTTCGTCCAACAGAACGTTGCTGTTCTTCCTCCCGGTCCTCCCAAGAGTGATCTAAATGCCTATTTAAAGGACAGGGTTGCAGTTTTCCGAACAACAGCCATACAAGTCCTTGTGACCCAGGTTCCTTCGGAGTGTGAGAAGAATTAGGCTGATGACTGAGTTTGACCACCCTCTGGACTCTCTGATATAATTTGGTCAGAAGCAGCTGCCTAGAAGCCTACCAGATCTGTACGGTGAGAGAGCCAGGCAGCTACTGCGAGCGCAAATGAATAAAATGGACGGTGTGCCAAATAGATTTTTTGCCTGCTGCTTCTAGGCCAGGCGAGAGTGCAGCCGATACAGGAATGGCACGTTTCTCATTTTGTTGAACCGCAAGACGGAGGAGTGGGGGGTGGGGATCAAATTAGGTTCCCTACTTAGAGTCATCTTCCTGTTAAGACAGCTATGTAAAACGGTTAGCCATGCCGCACACGGCAGAAAGAGAGAGCATGCTGGTGTCATTGGGTAAAAAGAGAGTGTACCAGCCTCACCTGCATTGATTCTTCCCCTTATCTCCTCATCCCCCTTCTCTTTAAGCTAAAGGGAGAAATATATTTGGCTCATGCACTAAGCAAGTTAGGCTTGCAAATATTATTGAAGCGTAATAGCACCCCTGCCAGGTTTCAGTTACAAACTACATTCCACACACACTGAGAGAAAAAGAAAAGCGTATTGTAAAATGTCAGTGACAAACTTTTTGTGTGTCTTCGGTAATCTTCTCCCATTGTTTTTTTTGGGGGGGGGGGAAGGAAGGAGGAAGGGGAAGATCTACCTGTACTAGAACGGCGTGTGTGTGTTTCTGCGTTTCTCTGTGTATGAAGAAATGAAGGAGAAACACGTAGAGACAGATGGGGGATTGCTAATCCATGAAGCAAAGGCATTCTAAGAAACGTTGGAGCTGTTTTGCAAATTTGCCAGTCTTGTTTTCGTTTCTTTTCTTGCCATCCCACTGGCGTTTTGGTCCCATCCCATTTCTACTCAGAGTCTTTTTCTTCTTCGTCGTCGTCTTCTTTGACATCTTCGTCTGTTTGTGCTTCTTTTTATCTCAGAACTGTAGGGCTGAAAGGGGCCCTGTGGATCATCAGGTTCAACCCGTCAAGGAGGGGCAGTGGGGAATTGAACTCCCAACCTCTGGCTCCACAGCCAGATGTCTAAACCACAGCAGTTTTTCTTCTTCTTCTTCCTTGAAAGTTGCGCACATTTTTCAAAAGGTTATGCATCTTGCCCAGCTGTTTCCCAAATGCACATGTTCTAATGCATAATAATTCCCTTTTAAAATATGCATTTTTGGTTCCCTAAAGCTTGCTTGGGTCCATATTTCAAACACATTATTTTCCACATGTACCTATTCTTTAAATGTACACCTAAATCTATGCAAACTGTTTTTTCACCATTGAGCTAAAGTCTTGCAAATATTTTATGCTAGCCTGGCGGAATGTTATCCCTGCCATGGGCTGGGCTTCAGCTGAGAGTAGTGCACCCCCCCAATGGACTAGTACTATTCTGATCACATGACCCTGAATTTTGTTATGCCCGCCTCCTCCCTCCACCCCCATGTCCACCAAGCAGATCAAGGGAAAGCATAGGCTCATATTACAAGGGCTAAAATCCATTTGTAAATCACAACTAGAGCAGGCTCATTGAATCAGTAGAGATTTGGTGAGTCAACTCCTCCATAAATTGCACTGATTCAATGGGTCTACACTAGTGGCAACTTACTACTGGAATTCAGCCAGTATGTATGATTGCTGCATAAAACCAAAACAGCAGTGCATGGGTAGTTCCAGCAGAAATCGACAGAGCACCAAGAGGTTGTACAGGAGTAGCCCCATGGCAGGGAAAAATCTTCCTGGCCTTATAGCGACAATCCAATCAGCTTCAAAACATTTCTCTTTGATATCCAAAAATGGCCAACATATGCTTGGTTCTTCCAGGATTAAAGAGGGTGGGAGAAAGAATTGTGGCGCCTGCCAACTAAAGAGAATCAGAGGTGAAGTGGAAAAAAGATATATAGGGCCTGCCAGTGGAAGAGAGTTGCAGAGTATTGAATTTCTGGTAAAATTCTCTTTTTGTTACACAGTACAAGTACAGAAATCAAAAAAGGAGAATAGCTTCAAGTTCCCCAGAGTCCACCTCTTTCTCATTAACTGGCACTTAAAGCCCCAGTAACTCACTCTGAGACATTTTTAGGAGAATAAAAATGTTTCTTTATTTACAGTTGCCTGAAATTACAGACTTCTGTGCACTGATTTCTTTTCTGCACACATACTAGTAACTAACCAAAGAGATCAACAGCAACAAAACAACTGCTACCATTGTGATGAAAGATAGGGACAGAACACTTAGAAGAGAGGCGGGGCTCCCTCTGAATTTCAAAAGCTGGAAGGAACCATTGGATAGTGCTGGATAGATAGACAATGGCCCCAGCCCAGAAAAGTCCCTCCTAGTCATTCAAACTACAGACAGCATGCAAGGTTGTAAATAAAACTCCAGCAAAAGGGTGTTGCATGAGAGTGAATATTCTTGTGAGACCATCTCTAGGTCAAGCTCTCACTGAAAGAACTTCTCCAAAATCCTTGGCTCTTCAAGATGATGCAGTCGTTGTCCCCCTATGCTCAGTGCAGCATCTCCCCTTTGCCAAGTTGTCATAGAGAAGCCTTTGCAGAGAAGAATGAGGGAGTCAAGACACAAGAGAACCTCTAGCTGAAGATTTCACCAAGGAAACCTCTGTGAGACCTCTATCTCTTTAGGATGGTGGGGTTTATTTCCCATGCACCCTGAAAAAGCCAGCCCCTGCTTAATTTTTGAGGAGCCCTGATTGATCTTCCAGTGTTAGCTCCTGCTGTCATTATGGAGCAGAATTCACCAAGGGTTAGGGTGTCTGGCACGAACTAATACTGAACATTAGTGGCTGAAATCTTGTGGCCGGATGTTATGACGATTTTAACGGTGGTGGCTGTTTTTGGAAATGAAAAACTCTCTCCCCGCCCCCATCCCATGGCCCTCAACAGCTTTGGCAGGAAGGAAAGGATCACAAGGGAATTTCAGAACATTCCAGGAAAACATCAACATGTTTTAATTAAACACACACACACACAAGCACAGATGATGAGGGGTTTTGTGCTCTGTTGCTTTTAAATGTGTTTTTAGCATTGGTCTTATTTACCATTTTTAATATGATAATTGTTTAATTATTTTAAATATTTGTACATGTACTGTTTTTAGCTTTGTATATTGTCTTTTTAATGATGTCAACTGCCTTGGGTCCTTTAGAGAAGAAAGGTGGGGTAAAAATATTTTAAATAAATAAACAAATAATAAAGTCAGCCTTCGGCGGTCTCATATCTGGCAACAGGATCCTAGGCAGTGAGTAGAAATGTGAAGAAATCGTGCTAATTTTCTTGCTCACATGGATTTAGGCTGCCTTGTTGAATCAAAGCAGCCTAAATTGAGCAGAACAAAGAATATGATAAGAATATGAACTGCTGGATAGCTCAGTGGTTTAAGGATCTGGCTGCGCAGCCAAAGGCTGGGAGTTCCATTTCCCCACTGTGCCTCCTTGACAAGGGCTGGACTTGATGATCCATAGGGTCCCTTCCAGCTCTGCAGTTCTAAGATGATGATTGCCACCATCTCCAGTTCCCACGCACATTGGGAGGAGGATTATTGGCAGGGTGTGTGTGAATGTGTTATGGCTGGGAAATGAAGGAATGCCATAAACTTTCCCTCCATGCACACTGTTATCTCGATAAAAATTGCCCCCTGCTGTGTCTCTAATTAGTTAAAAAGAAAAAAGGAGAGATGTAGCTGCAGGCTACATATCAAAAGTCAGCTGCAGATTGTCATTCAGAATTGCAGCGTACAGGTGCTGGACATAAGTTAAACCAGTTTAACATTTTCTGGATTGTTTCCTATGCGCGGATCTTTAAAATCCAGGCACCCCCTGCATTAAGGGCACATTTTACAGCCTCCAGCCTGTTCAGCTAATCATGGGATGTATGTTACATTGTACACCTGTTAGAGATGAACCTGTGATGTTAGATGGCTTCATTAACTAAGACTAAGCCCGGGTGGTTTTTTATTTCCTTCCCCCACTTTTATTTTTGTAGAGATGGAGGGAGGGGAAATGTCACTGTTCCAGATGGAGCACTGTTAAATCCTCAATTTGTGGCCTCCTCTTTTTCTGAAACAAAATAAAAATGTGGCTGTTAGGAAATATACATTTGTTTGCCATATGGCTGTTTATTTTCTATATCTCTTGTAGGCTCACCGTGGAACAAAGAGAAGTCTCGCTCAGCGAGGATTGGGGTAGCCACATGGAGAACAAGTGGGCTTGACTTCACACCAGCCACCCCCCTTTTGGAATATCCTGGGTCTGCGATAAGAAGTTTGGGGAAAGTGTGAGGTTTGCTGGACTGCCAGAAGGAAGGCTCAGGAAAGACAAGCCCAACTAGGATTTAGCACCAGTTCAGAAGGGTAGCCAGTAGGTGGATGTGAAAGCACAGAAGAACACAGCGGACAGTTACTTATTTATAATGTTTTGTGCAGGCTTTACAATGTCTATGTAAAATTAATGCTTCTGAAGGAGTATATACTGGAATGTGAGGCTGACTATTGATCAGCAGAACAAACAAAATAACGAATAATCCAAACCTGGTGTTGTTTAGGAATAGGAGGAGGTTGTGTGTCTGTGGTTATGCCTGAGGGTTTTTCTCTCCCCCGAGCTGTCACGGCTGAAAAGTTTATTCACACACTGCGAACAATTACCACTGCCCATCTGTGCGGCCTACTCTGTCATCATCTGAAAGGGCCTGTCAACAACACGGATAGGGCAACTTTTAGAAGTACAATATTTGGGCTGTAGAGGAGATCTAAGAACACCTGTTCTCCCAGAAAGAACACTATGGTGGAGGTGAGAGCTGAGAACAGGCTGTGCCCAGTCATTAGCCAGAGAAGAAGGGGTAGCGCTCCCCTTTACGATGAAGAAGGCCCCCAATTCAGTCCCAGGCCTTTCTAGGTAGAGTTGAGAAAATTCCCTCCTGAGAACTTTGAGAACTTTTGCTAGTCAGTGTTTCTGAGACTCAGGTAGATGGACCAAAGATAAGGCAGCCTCCTAGGGTCCTATCTGCCAGTTGACCTGGAATTGCAGAAATCACATTCTGGCCTCTGGAGTTCCTTGGCCAGAGTGACCATGGCTACTGGAAAATTGTCCCAACTCTGTCTAAGGACTTAAAATCATAGCATAATAGAGTTGGAAGGGGCCTGCCTATAAGGCCATCAAGTCCAACCCCCTGCTTAATGCAGGAATCCAAATCAAAGCAGATCTGACAGATGGTTCACTTTAGCCTGGGGATGGGCAAACCTGTCTAACATTCTGATCTTGTCAGGCCTGCTTGTTTTTAGTCTTAAATCCATGCCGACCAATTTCCTCATAAATCTTCAAATTTTCCTAACAATCCCACATAGACTGATTTTGGCATGCAACATTCTGCTATATATTTTTATGCAACTTTCCCTAATACACATAGTTTTATAATGCAATCATTGAGCAAAACAGCTGCATCACAAAATTCAGAGAAGCGTGTATTCCAAAGGATGGCTGTTCTAATCCATGTGCTGGTCCAGTAAGCAAACATTTGTTCAGTTCACTTAAAAGTGCAGGCCAGACAAAAGTTCCCCCATCCCTAATCTTACACTAACAGCATATCAAACTGTTTGCATTAATGATGGGGCAAAATGACTGCCTCTGATTCGGCACATTGCTAGCAAACTGGAATTCGTAATTTTGCTTGTTTTAAGGTTTACAGAGTGACCTAAAAAGTTTTAGCAGCAGGGACGATGAACGGCTACTTACCCATTTTTCCCCCATTGTATTTTCCCTCTAATAAAGAATTTTACCCTTTTTCTTTTTGTGCCTCTGAGAAGTAGGTTTGGCAGTGGCCAAATTTCCAAACCTGTCGCCATGCTATGCCACCAAAATCACTGGCAAAGCCAACATTTAAAAAAGGGAGAGGGAGAGACAGAGATTACAAATAAAATTTTAAAAATGTAATTTTCAGACCTGTCCAACACAAGTTCTTCTCCAGACACTTGGAAATTGCTTCAAGTACTACAACTCCCATTCAACTGTGTAAGAGATCACATGCCAGCATTTCTTATACAGGTCACAAGTGCTTATGGACAAATTCATCAAAGCAAAGCAAAAGCAAAGCGTGCTGCTTCTATACTGCCCCATAGCACTTCAAGCACACTCTGGGTGGTTAACAAGTTAATTATGCAGGTTACACGTTGCCCCTCGCCCCCCCAGCGAGCTGGGTACTAATTTTACTGACCCTGAAAGGATAGAAGGCTGAGTCAACCTTGAGCCGGCTACCTGGGATTGAACCCCGGGTCGTGAGCACCTTCTTTATTCTTAAAATCCCCAGAGGTTTCACCTGAAAAGAAACCACCAAATGCATATCTTATTTTGCTTTAAGCCTCATCAAGTGTTATCTGGAAAAATGCAGGATCCCTCTGAAAAATATCATTAGTTTTATCAAAACGTTCAAGTTTGTCCTCAAAAAATTTCTCGTATGAGGAGAAAGTTTTAACTTCATGTGGAAGCAAAGTTTGGGTCACTACCATTTTCTCAGGCTCCTCTTCGTCAACAAACGGACTATCAAATCTGGCTCCAGGAAAACCAAAACACAGTCCTCTGTTTTGCTCCCACATTTGAAGTAACTAGGAACCAAAAAGGGTAGGAGGTGGTGGGTTTGGACTTTTTTTTTTTTTTTGGCACAATTAAAAGTAAAGTCCTGCTTTTTCAGAAGTCAAAGGTCTAGTCCTTCCAACCAGCATTAATCCATATTATGTTTAAAAAAAAAACCCAAAAACTATCTCATGCTAAGAAGTGCCTGAATTTACCAGAAAGAAAACATTTTCCATTCAGTTCTTATTGCAGATATTTGTCTCTGAGTCAATATGCCTTCCCTCCCTGCCTAGAAGCAACACATCTCTGTCTCTCTCTCTCTCTCTCTCTCTCTCTCTCTCTCTCTCTCTCTCTCTCTCTCACACACACACACACACACACACACATAGTGCTTCCTTTTTGCCACCAAGTTTCCCCGAGTGAACCCTAGAATGGAGTTCATAAATGTTAAATTAGAAAGACTTTGCTCAGCAATGCAAACCATGGCTGTGACCTGAAGCAAGAATGTACAATACCTTTCTGTTGGATATCCTGTCACTCTCATTCCTTTTGAAGCTCTTCTCTTCCTTTGCAGGATGAGAGTTGCAGAGGGAGTTCAGACTTGTGGCCTGTTCCCTGATTGTCCCTCATTCCACAAGCACTGGAATCCAGATGAAGCTTTCCGTAGCTCACCTGCTTTAAACCCCCACCTTACTTTCATCAAGGAACTTTCTTCCCCTTTTCTGAAAGTTTCTTTGGCAAAGCACCCGTGAGCCTTATTATACAGTCATCCCCGCACTAGTTACCACGTCCTCGTTAAAGATAAAGCATTTGAGAAGCTCGCATGAAAAGAGTTTCTACAGTCGGAGTGAAAATCTTGCCAACTTCCTTTCTTCTTCGCACTTTGAGGCACCGTAGAACTGAATGAATCTCCACGGACACTCCACCGTGAGCAGATCATACAGGCCTCTATGGCCCTTTCTAACCTTCTTGGTTATCTTCATTATAGCAAGAGCTTCACAATTGAGAGAAGACAGTTGAGTCAGCATTTTTATTTTATAAAGTTAAAAAACACACACACCGCGAAGGTTTATTTTATTGTATTTTTTAATGGAAAGTGGCAATAACAGCTTCTTTAAAATTCAGCTGACCAACTTTAGTATCAGGGTTCTCCCTTTTAAAGGCAAGAGCGGAAACAGTTAGGAGAAATTGTTATTCTTAAATAATAAATTAAAGATGTAATTATTACTATCTTGAGGTGTAAGGCTGAAGACATTAGTTCAGAGTAGGCCCTAATCTTTGTGGGCTGATGGGCACATTTGATATCTTGTGAGAGCATCATGGCTATTTTCACAAATGGACTACACATTCCATAATTTACCAAACAGCTATAACCAATTAGTCAGTAGCTATGTTGGTGTTGATGATGATGATAGCAGCGATTCTCTTGAAGTTGAGAAAGCTAGTGGTCACTTTCTCAACCATTCTTGTCCCAGAATTTAATTAGGTGACCATTGTCTTTCTTCCCCAAATATACCTTTTGAAATTTACTGCTCCTCCCTGTATAGATGCTCTAGTGTTATGCCCTCTGTTTTATATATAAAAATGTAAAGGTAAAGGTTCCCCTTGACATTTTGTCCAGTCGTGTCCGACTCTAGGGTCGTGCTCATCCCCGTTTCCAAGCCGTAGAGCCAACGTTTGTCCGAAGACAGTTTCCGTGGTCATGTGGCCAGCGCGACTAGACACGGAACGCCGTTACCTTCCCACCGTGCTGGTACCTATTTATCTACTTGCATTTTTACATGCTTTCGAACGGCTAGGTTGGCAGGAGCTGGGACAAGCGACGGGAGCTCACTCCGTCGCGTGGATTCGACCTTCTGACGGCTGGTCTTCCGACCTTGCAGCACAGAGGCTTCTGCGGTTTAACCCTCAGCGTCACCACATCCCTTTTCGTTTTATATATAGGGAAGCATATAATGCCCCTATTACAACAACTGCACTGGCTACCAGTCAATTTATGGTCTCAATTCAAAGTGCTGGTCATTACCGATAAAGCCCTGTACAGATTGGAGCCAGGCTCCCTGAAACATAAGGCAGAATGCCATACTTTAAAACAACACACAATATGTTATCCCTCTGCCAAAAGCAGAAGACCCATCTCTTCAGGCAGGCTTTTAACAATCAGGATAGAGTCCCTGAATGCCTTTTTGAAGTTAAGATAGTTTTTAATGTTTACTCGCTTTTAATTATTTAATCATATCTTTCTTAATGTACAGTTTAATTGTTTTTAAATATTTAACTTATTATGTTTTAAATTATTTTCTTTTTAATATGGTGAGCTGCCCTGGGTCCCTTATTGGGAGAAAGGTAGCCTATAAAACAAACACAGATAAGCAAATCTTCCCCATACACATGTCTCAAAAGCCACTGAAATTACATTTTAATCAAGGAAACAAATTTAAACATAATACGTGTGGGCAGGAAGGAATTTTGTGTGTTGTTATAAAGCATGGCATGCTGCCTTATGCTTTGTTTCGTCTTTATTACATGTGTATGCCCTCGCTGTTTAGATTTTGGGGGCAAAAAGTTGTAGGTTCTTTCTGTATGACTTGAGGAGTTCTGGGAAACAACTCCTTCATGACAATCTTCTGAATAAGTCTACTAGCTTAAAAGTTGAAAGGGCCCATATTCAAGCTTTTGAGAGAACCTTTTGTTTGGAATGTAAAGAAGGTCAAATGAGCTTAATAACCGCAAGAGGCTGAGATCACCGTTTCTACAACTCTTATGAAAATGCCACCCACAGTCAGGCATTGCCCTTCAGAAGTTTGCTGGGCAAATATTCCCACATTGATTCACACTGTAAGCCTAGGGAGATAAGCCTCTCAGGCAGAAGGTTAGTCTATTTGGACCTTAAGAGGGAAAATGACCATGTTTAAATTCCACCCTCTCCACCCCATGCAAGCTATGTCAAAACTGTTGATAAGGTGACTCGGACTTTGTGTGCCACTGAGGGAAATCTAGTCGCCTGTCCTTGAAATGAGACCATCTCTTACTTATTTTCTCTGTGATGGGCAACTCTGGACTTTCACAGAAGTGCAGGGGCTGTCAAAAATCAGCTTCACCTACTAACCTGGAATTCAGCTTAAAGTATTGTCACTTTGTTCATTTCCAAATCAGAAACTGTTTCTGGCTTTTCTTTGGAAAGCTGTGGGTTCACTAAAGTTATTTAGGAGTCGTTCTTACAGTATCTGTTCTTGAAGATTTGGACCAGCCGTACACAGAACCCCATCTCTTGAAATTCTGAGTTTAATACAGTTTGCCCATGGGGAAAATAATTTTTCCAAGATTTTCTATGGGATACATCTCACCATTAGATATGGTAGTTGTAATTTGTCTCTCTTTTTCCTCTATTTTTGGGGAGGGGGCAGTGGCAACTAAGAGCAAAGTCCTCACGGGCCAAGATCGCTGAGGGCTAGTTGATTCAAATCCCAGCCAGCCTCCTCTCCTGGCATGGCAGCTCCATGTGGTAGCTGGAGAGGAAGCTAGAGCATGCCGAGTGGCTGACGCACGTCAGGGGAGGTGTGTGTGTATGTTTGTGTCTGTGAATCAACCGTTTATGCTTTGTAGTTATGTTTTCGGGGGCATGAGAGTTATAAACAGATTTTGCATTATACAGGGGTCTGGTGGCCCTAACCATTGTTGGAGGGAAAAGTGTTGTTCTAAGTAATTTCCAGCATCCCTAAACTGGGAAGGGGGCTGGCCCTCAATCATCTTTTTGGGAGTCTGACCAGCACTTTTATCCTCCATCATCCCCCAAACCAGAGCTTGGAATGTTACCCTGTTGCTAGGAATGCCCACTGTTTTCCAGAAAATTTGTAAAATAACAAACCAAATTGGGTCTTTGTGCAAAGCAAAGAGATCAGAGACAACTACTAGTTACATTACTTATCACCCAAAAATAACTAGTTACGGGTAACTAATTTACTTGTACCCAGTAATTCCACAGCATTCTGGGAGAAGGGAGAAGACAACTATCAAATATAAAAGTGATGAACAATATTACGCTTATCTACATTTCTTGACACAGAGAATAAGAAAAAAGGGGAAAAAATCTTTTGAGAATAAGGGTTCAGTCATCTTGTCCCTTGTTTTGGATGGCAATACATTTTGGGCTGACGCTGCCAAAAAAACCACCCCCATTATCTAAAGATTTCTTTCTCTTTAGGAAATTAGGCTCAGAAAAAAAAAGTGTTTCCAAATAATCAGCAGGAGATACTTGTTTTTCCTATTCAGCAAATTATAGGAAGTAAAATTTTAAATGATATAGGCTCCACTTGTAGTCTGAAAAAGCACAGCCCAGATGTAGGCTTCTCACCTCCGCGAAAACGAGGCCCAAATCATTAACAAGAGTGATTTTAATGAAAGATGTTATTGTTTTAACACGGGTGGTGATGGTTCACTATTGGAATGTATTGTTTCTCATTTTAAGTACTGCAGTATTGGAAAGCACTATCAGATTTTTTGGAAGGTATTTTTTTTTGCTGGTTTCTAGTTGCAAGGCACACCACACAAGCAAGATATCTGTGAAGATTCTCAGTCATCCAGGTGAGGTTATCTGGACGGTGAGTCATGGCAACTGGACGTCTTTCTAGGTTGAAACGTTTCAACCTAATAAGAAAGAAGTCCAATAGACGTGACTCAACTTCCAGATCTCACAAGCAGTTTATAAATAGATGTTTGTCTCATATGGGCTGAATAGCTCAGTGAGCTAGGTATCAGAGCCAGAGGTTGGGAGTTCAGTTCTCCACTGTGCATCCCAGAAGAGTGAGCCTGTGTGGCCTTGGGCAAGCTGCACAGTCCCAGGGCGCCTCCAGAAGAAGCGAATGGTAAACGACTTCTGAGTACCTTGAAAAGGGTCGCCATAAGTCAGAATTGACTTGATGGCACACTGTTATTATTATTATTATTGAAAACCTCCAGGCACAGTCAAAATGATAAAAACATTGACTGATATTATATAACAGATACAAGTTTTAACCAAAAACCTAAGTATCTGTTAAATATTGACGCAGTATGTATGCTGTTCCTGATATTGCCGGGTTTTGTAGCTCTGATGGTGTGATTTCTGACATCTGCAACTGCTTATAGTACTGGGTGAAATTTCTTGGCATTGTTCCCAAAGCTCCAATGACTACGGGGACCACTGAAGTGTGCTTTTTCCAGAGGCGAGATGTTTCGATTGCCAAGTCTCTGTACTTTGTTAGTTTTTCCAATTCTTTATTTTCAACTCTGGCATTCCCCTGAATTGCAATGTCAATGATCCAGGCATTTCTTCGTTCTATTACTACTATGTCTGGTGTGTTATGTTCAAGGTGTCTGTCCATTTGGATCCGGAAATCCCACAAGATCTTGACTTCCTCATTTTCTGACACCTTCTCTACCTGATGTTCCCATGGGCTTTTGGTGGCTGGCAAGTTATATTTTTTGCATAATGACCAGTACACTAACTTTGCCACTCTATCATGTCTAACTGTGTAATCTGTTTGTGCAAACTTTGGACATTCACAGATGAGGTGTGACACAGTTTCATCTTTTTCTTGGCAGAGTCGACATTTGCTGTTAGCACGAACTCCTTGGATCTTAGCTTTCATCACATTGGTTTGGAGTGCTTGTTTTTGTGCAGCAAAGATCAAGCCTTTGGTTTCTTAAGGGTCCCCAGTTTTAGCCATGCCCAGTTGAATTATAATCATGCTTTCCATCAATAATTCTCAGGTGTTGTCCATGTAGTGGTTTATTTTTCCAGCTGTTTAATTTCTTTTCAAATTGTTGTTTCTTATATTGAGCCTTTGTTTCTGTTGTTTTCAAAATATTCTCCATTTTCACTGCTTCCAGTAATTTTTCTCTGTTTGTACTGATATAATCATTTAGGCTTCTTTTTTCTTCCACTACTATCTCCTGTATTTGCAGTAATCCACGGCCTCTGATTTTTCATCATCATCATCATCATCATCATCATCATCATCATCATCATCATCATCATCATCATCATCATTATTATTATTATTATTATTATTATTATTATTATTATTGGCAGTACCAGCCCAACATATTTTGCTACCTGAGGCAAAACAGCAAATGACACTGCTCTCCTCAATTCAAAGCAGGGAATTCCTTTATTCTGCCCCATGATAGGACAGGTTCTCCCACTGCTTTAGGATTCTTTGATATTTCACAAAGCATATCACAAAGTGATGGAAAGGGCAAAAGGTCCTGCTTCACCTCCATCCTTGTTTAGGCCTTTTCACAAAGCACTGTTCCGTAGAAAAGGATTACTCTCATCATTTCTGGAATGGACTGAATTATAAGCCTTAGAACCACACTAAATTCAGATTGCCATTTAACCCCCAATGGCTTTTCCTATCCCAGAAACATTGTGGCACTTTCAGCACATGTCATTCACAAATATTAGAATATGATAAATACTAATAATAAGCATTAGAAAGAGTTAAAAGCATTTAAACCACATAAATTTTAATGGGAATAAGAATAAATGGATTTTTAGAAGTCTGCATTTAATTTCTCCTGATTGGAATCAATAGAACATAGAATCCTCTGCTGAACAACAACAACAGCAACAACCACAGTGGTGGCGAAATCCGGCCAGATTTAAACACTTTTCAGTGTCATTAATTTCAACAAAGGTGATAATCTCCCATGGAAATCAATGATCCTTAGAAGTGTTTAACTTTGGCTGGATTGTTGTGTCCTTGAGCTTTGATTTAAAGATTACATCCTGTGCTCATCCAAGATCCGAAATGTTGATGTATAATGCAATGATAACGGTAAGGCTGGAGAAAATTGTATACATATATATCCAAAGAACACCATTGGGAACTAAGGAGAAAAAATTGCATTGGTTTCAAAATTGCATCGCTTAGCCTAGTCAGTTTTATTAGCATGGCTGGATAAAACATAAAGAGTTTCTTAATCCCAAAGACTTCAAAAGAGATTTCTCTGGGAAAGATTTTTTAAAAATCCAACAATATCGTTATCAAAGCTAGTTGTTGCTCTTATTAAAAAGTTCACTGCTCTTCATTAGTCACAAAAGATCCTTAGCTCATGAAAGCTACTTAGTAAATTGAAAGCTTTTATGTAGCACTCTCAACAAAAGTTGAATATGAATGGGTGAAGGTTCTTCAGACTGAGTTAGATCAATGGTTTGTCTTTGCTCGTATCATCTATTTTGACTGGTAGCAAGGTTCTAAAATCTCACAGACCTGCTACCAGTGAGATTCTTTCTATGGGAGATGTTGCCAACATCTGGGACATTTTGCATATAGAGCATGTGATCTACCAGTGAGATACTGTATATGATCCTGCCCATTTCTTCTTGAGCTCTGGGCTTTGCTAGGATTTGAATGCAGAAAGAATTAACCTTACCCATAAACCAATGCATTTCATATAATTATATGGAGTTTAAATAGACCTAGCACTGCTTGTTTTACCTGTTTTCAAAATTATGCTTTTGTCCTACATTAGCAACCCAATAACATCTTCTGATGATGATAATGATGTTTAATTGTAAAGCAGGACAAGAAGGCTCTATTACTGCAACTTGTTGTTCTCATGTGCCCTCACATTGGGACCGACTTACAGCATACCTCAAGATAAGTGAGATATTTAAGGAGTGGTTTTTACCAGTTCCACACCCCCAGTGAGCTTCCATGGCTGAGGGGGGATTCAAACCCAGGCCTCCTGAGTCCTAGTCCATCGTTCTATCCACTATACCACACTGGGTATCCATTACCACCATCTACACACATCTAAAGAAACAAACAGACAAACAAACAAAAACCTGCACTATACCAATCAACCAACTCACTCACAGTCCTGCAGAAAGTCCCACAAAGCAACCACTCTGAGTTCCACAGGGCTTTCCAAAACCTATACCTTTGTGACTTATAGAAGAGCTACTATACTTCTGCTCCAAAGAATTATATGGATAGCCTTTGGATGGGACAACTGTAAACTCAAAGCATCCAGAATCCAATATCTGCATTATTGATGGGTAAATTAAGAGTGGCTATGCATAGCTCAGTGAACTAGCTGGGGAGCTAAAGGTTAGGAGATGTACCTTGTGAAATGGACTTTGCAACTGGAACCCAACGGTTTCCCAAAAATGTGATAATGGAATTGCAGAGAGAGGTGGTCTCAACCAAAGATCAAAGAAATGGTGGAACCAGCATGCTGTTGACTCCAAGAATAACTTAGGTGGTTGACACATCCAGGAGTATTTTTACAAAGCATGAATTTCGGCATCAATTGTACTTTAGTTTTATCTGGCTTTGGTCATTATGTCATGATGAAAAGTGTTTGGAAACTTCAGAAGGGTAGAGATGGGTGCAGCAAAGTCAGACAGAAGCTGTTCTTTTCTTCCCACCACCACGGCCAAGCATTCCATTGTGTCACAAGATTTACAAGCTTTCAAAGTAAGTTAAATCGCCTATGTTGGTGTTTATGTTTAAATTATGGGTGTGAGAGTACCTCCTGTCTGTTATTTTTTTGTTTTTAATGGTGAATCTGGAAACAAAGGGCTAGGACCTGAGATGGAAGGACCACATGGTGCCATGAATTGAGGAAATGTGGGCCTTAACTAGAGAGTTCAGTGTACTTACAGTTTGGACAATTGTGCACTTTTTCAGGCATGGGGGAGAGTCTCCTCCTTTCCCACTGGGAAAGAAAGAACCTGATAAACCACTTTAAACACAAAGTGGCAGCACTGCTGGGCATGCATGGGCCCCTTTCTACTTTAATGAGTGGCTGTGGCAGCAGAGGAGAGAGTGGAAAGAGGGATTGAGACATTTTGCTATCCGAGGCAAATGACAAGATGGTGTCTACTTCCTCTTTCATTCCATATGCAGAAGCGGACGGGGCTACTACAATGCATAGCAACCTCCACCAAACAAAAGGGCAGCAGGCAGGTTTAGACAAGTAAGTCAGGCTGGGTGGCACACACACAGTTCTGTCCTCCAACTGAGACAAAGGGAGGCTCCAAAGGAGCAGTGAAGTGGCTGCACTGCTGTTTCCTGTCAGCTGATCTGGATCCCTCAGATATTTTGCCTGATGTAAGGACTGGTCCCAGCAGGTATTCATCTGTATTCTCCACAGTGGCCTTGAATAGAACTCTACATCCAAGGCCACTTGTTGTTGTTGTTTAGTCATTAAGTCGTGTCCGACTCTTCGTGACCCCATGGACCAGAGCACGCCAGGCCCTCCTGTCTTCCACTGCCTCCCGGAGTTTGGCCAAATTCATGTTGGTAGCTTCGATGACACTTTCCAACCATCTCGTCCTCTGTCCTCCCCTTCTCCTCTTGCCTTCACACTTTCCCAACATCAGGGTCTTTTCCAGGGAGTCTTCTCTTCTCATCAGATGGCCAAAGTATTGGAGCCTCAGCTTCAGGATCTGTCCTTCCAGGGAGCACTCAGGGTTGATTTCCTTCAGAATGGATAGGTTTGTTCTCCTTGCAGTCCAGGGGACTCTCAAGAGTCTCCTCCAACACCACAATTCAAAAGCATCAATTCTTCGGCAGTCAGCCTTCTTTATGGTCCAGCTCTCACTTCCATACATCGCTACTGGAAAAACCATAGCTTTGACTATGCGGACCTTTGTCGGCAAGGTGATGTCTCTGCTTTTTAAGATGCTGTCTAGGTTTGTCATCGCTTTCCTCCCAGGGAGCAGGCATCTTTTTATTTTGTGGCTGCTGTCCCCATCTGCAGTGATCATGGAGCCCAAGAAAGTAAAATCTGTCACTGCCTCCATATCTTCCCCTTCTATTTGCCAGGAGGTGATGGGACCAGTGGCCATGATCTTCGTTTTTTTGATGTTGAGCTTCAGACCATTTTTGGCGCTCTCCTCTTTTACCCTCATTAAGAGGTTCTTTAATTCCTCCTCACTTTCTGCCATCAAAGTGGTACCATCTGCATATCTGAGGTTGTTGATATTTCTTCCGGCAATCTTAATTCCGTCTTGGGATTCATCCAGTCCTGCCACTAGGCCTTGGATTTCATCAACTCCAATGCCACTTGGGGAAATTAAAGCAGCTGATGGGCCCTGCTGAGTTAGCTGCTGAATTCTCTAGATATTGACGTTGGGCCTGGGCTGATGTCTAGGTTTGCCTTGCACAGAATCTTCTACTCCGCTCCCTCTGTTATTCCTTTCCCCATTAAAGTTGGTTTACACTTTGAGAGAGCAAATCTTTCCCCACACAAACTATATTCCTTTGCCATGTAGGAGCCTTGTAGGAGGAAAGCTTGTTGAGGAGATGACAGGTGAATATCTGAATTTAGAAATGTGCTTCAGTGTGTTTAAAATGCTGTCAAAGTTGGGGACGATTTAAATGTGTGAAATTTCAAAATGCTTCATTGACACACACAGACACACGGAGCTAATTCCTTCATTGCCTCAGGGTGCTACAGCAGAAGGAAAAGTTGGAGCCTTTTAGTTTCACTGTCAAAGGAGGACTCTAAAAATGGGTTAGTGAAGATGCATTTGCCTCTTTTGGATGTAACAGAGCAATCCATCACCAGGAGAAGATTTCTGGGGTAACTACCAAGACATGCTAACTAGCAATGGTACAGGAAGACACCACAATCACATCTTCTGCATATAAATTATCATGATTCTGAAATGTTCTATTTTCTAAAGAGCATTTGTTTTTCTTCAGTGTTTTCCGTATACCTCTATAACTTGCATTAACTCTATGAATCCCCAGATGCCAAGTTCCTTTTGGACCTATTCGCAGGCCATGGGGCATGCGCATGTGACCAAAACATACATGGACATCCACAACAGTATATTTCAATTAATCTATATCTATATCTTTATAATGAATATATATATTCATTATAAAACAGCGGGAGGAGTTAGGGTAGGGCTCTGGCTGTGATAAAAGCTGAGAAATGTGTTTCATCTCAATAGCTTTCCTGAAACTGTTGTTTGACCAACAGAAGCTGGGGACATAGGTTGTGATGCAGCTGACATCCACCATTACTTGAAGAGGCCATAACTGAATGACAGGTGACATGTTGTGCATGGAGAAGGTTCAAGTTCTAACCCTTGGTGTCTCAAATTAAAAAAATATTAGGGGGTAAGTGTTAGGGTCTTTTCCCTGGAAAAGACCCTGATGTTGGGAAAGTGTGAGGGCAAGAGGAGAAGGGGACGACAGAGGATGAGATGGTTGGACAGTGTCATCGAAGCTACCAAGATGAATTTGACCCAACTCCGGGAGGCAGTGGAAGACAGGAGGGCCTGGTGTGCTCTGGTCCATGGGGTCACGAAGAGTCGGACACGACTTAACGACTAAACAACAACAAAAGTGTTAGGGAGAACATGGCAGAGAAAGAACTCAGATCTGGATACAATTGGGTTTTTCAGTGGAGGTGAAATTTTTCAAAGTG